>KB853638.1:67790-83048 GCA_000372705.1 Cerataphis brasiliensis yeast-like symbiont
CTAGCACCGATGAGGCATGACACCGGCGAGGCCGGGTGGCGAGTGTTACAACTCGCTTGCTTCGTCTCATCCACGGTACTTCGTACTGGGCCTCAGCTGAGAAAACAAACAGCCGTCGAATCCATAGCGTCTCGCCCCCAGAGCTCCCCCATTACCCCCGGCGAGTCCAGCTTGCAGCACGTGCCTATGCACGTGCGCTGCCCCGAAAGGGCAAACGTCGCGGGAGCATGCGCTAATCGCGTCTCCCGGTTCAGTTGGCTATCTCACAAGCCAGCAAGTTGTCGAACGGGGTTCGGGCCCGTCGGACGAGTTGGTCGTGTCTACAACTAAATTCCTCCAGCAGAGCAAAGACGCGCTGGGCTAGCCACGTGACCCCTGCCATGCAGCATTTCAGGGGCTCAAAACGGCAGTCAAGCCCTGAGATTGGCTAGGACGGTGACTGCAAGTATCGTCTTTGCAACGTTCCTGCGTATCAGGTCAAAGTTAAACAGCATCGTCTTGTTCGTTTCTTTAATGTAGCCCGTGATGCACGCATGCAACCAGGCGTCAGGTAGTGCACAACATCGCCGCCTCCCACGCTAAAAAGCGGGCTGGCTGGCTGGTTGGTTGGGCCTATCGATGAAACTAGGTATCCCATCACGAGGAGTCAACCGGATGAGCTGGGGCAAAAGACGAGGTGGGCGGGCTACGTGACCGATACAAAGAAGACGGGATAAACAGATGCGTGGCTCCTAGTTATACCTCAACCAACTATCAGCCCCGGCCCAAGCCTGCTCATCATTAATCTTTCCACGGCACATCCTTATAGCCCTGGTCCCGGAGCGGCCAAGCTCCAATCTTCTCCATGTGGTGGACGAGCGTGCCCTCCCCGCTGGGCCAGGTCGCGTGGATAAAGGCCGACATGAGGTCCAGCCCGTTGAGCAAGGCGCCGCTGGTCCATAGCTTACCGTCCTGCGCCCAGCGCTGCTCGACCCAGTGTCTCCGGCGCGGCCTGGCGCAGCTCGTCCAGCATGAAGCGTGGTGCCGTAGCTGTCTTACCGGCGATGATGCCGGCCTTGACCGGGGCCTCGATGCCGGCGCAGACGGTGATGAAGGCCGCACATTCGGCGTAGCTTTTGCAGATGTAGGCTAGCTCAGCGTCCGTCACGTCGCGGTCGAAGGCCGCCCCGATGAGGACAATGTCCAACGGTGGACAGGTCTCGAACGAGTCCTGTGTTGCTCTCAAGATTTTTGGGGCGGTTATGTCATGTCCATCTTTTTATGTCATGGGCGACCACGCAGGATGTGGGCAAGGTTCGACGCACTGTCGCATTCAGAGCCATATTGCTCGTCAACATGCTAGGCTTGGCCGAGCCCGTCTCTGACACCCAGTGAAATTCGGTCTTGAGCGCCTGCGTTTTGAGTTGTGGAGAGCATAGAGAGTCGGGAAGGCGGTCGATGAAGGAGGAGCTGATGCCGTGGAGGAGGTCGATTGGGGCCAAGTCCAGCATCTCCATCACGCTGGGTCACATCAGGCACCAGTCAGCCTCTGGTTAGTGTCATGGTCGTCCGAAATAAGACTCGAATGCTTCACTGACCCTCCCAATACAATAACGCCAACATGGAGGGCCCGTTCAGGCTGTGCGAGATTAACAGACGTGGTCATGGCGATGAACAGATGCCTATCGAGCTCGCGAGATCATGCTGGGCAAGCGAGTAAACACAGAAGCTTCCGTTGCTCATGTAACTATATAATCACCAGTCGACTGTATGCCTACGCTTGGACGATTGGATGTGCCGGTCACTTGAGAAATGCCGAGGCCCCTCGGTACCGAAGGCGACTGCAGGCACTAGAAAGCTGGGCGCTGGGCACTGGGCAGTGTCGAACGCTTCCGCAAGAGGCAAAGACAAGCAAGGGCGGTTATTTTCCTCTCCAGGTGAGCCCTTAGTGAGACGAGACACCCCCAATGGCTGCTTGCTATTGTAAGCGTAGAGCTAGTTACCGGGTCTGGACATCCGACTGCCTTCGGCATTACCTCCGGATCCGACGCCGTAGCGCTGACAAGGAAAAGCGACGGGGCTCTACAAATCCCTCAGGTCTCTGGGTTCTCGCCATCTACATTTACGTACTGTCAAGCCTTTGCCAGCCGAGGCGCTGGGAATGACGGGACAAGGCTTTTGTGTGCCCGTAGAAAGACGTTGCTGCCAGGCGCCAGACAGTTTTCGCATTACGGGGTCAGAGGTCCCCGATAAGGACAGTTGGTCAAGTAAAATTACTTGCCTCATCGGCCAACCCTCCCCTGAAAAAATTTTCAGCTTCCCGCTGCTGTTAGCTTTCGATAGTGTCAGTATCCTGTGCATCACACTACACTAACTCGCCACAGCTCCGCGAAGCCAACGGGCCCTCGACCTTAACACCACCAGCACCACTCTCTTCCTTTGGGCAAAACGAGGACTACCCACTACACGGCTTCTGGGACGGGGTTCCTGGGAGGGTTCCAACATATCAATCAATCAAGGACTTGTCTCATCGGCGCTAGGCTGGAGCCTGGCGCCTTAAAAGTCACACACACACACACAGAGGCGCTACGGATTCAACATCTGGTTGTTAGCTTAGCGGAGACCCAGTACCGAGGATGAGACAAGGTAGGCGAGTTGTAACACTCGCCACCCGGCCTCACCGGCTACTTGCCTCATCGGCGCTAGGCTAGAGCCCGGCACCTCACACACGCTCATGAGGATTCGCGGCTGGAAGCCGGGATGGGATACAGGCGCCGATGTCACGTGGTTTAGGCGCGGCAACGCGCGCGCGTATCATAAGGGGAAATGACCGTAGCCAGCTTCTGCTTTTGGGGCATCATCATTCCACCATCAGACCTTCAAGAGCCTTTCCTGCAAGCTGCGCGCTGTAGGGATCAGGCCCCGAGGTCGCCGGTGAATAGACGAAACAAACAGTCTGGCCTATCCTCCTCTTTCTATCCCTGTGAGGGGCCTGCCTCCTCACCACGTCCGCCGGCAGACCGCCGGTTCCTCGCCCCATGCCTCAGCCGCGAGCGTGGGGCGCCGAGGGCACGTTCTCTCACAGAATTGTGTCGCCTGGCACCACCGTGCAAATGGTGTCGGTGGCCGACGCGCCCGTCGGCAGAAGAAGAAATGCAGACGCTTCTTTTCGGAGCTGCAGGAGTAGCCCAAAACTGCGGCCGAGTGGTTGAAGCGCCGGTGGTAGTCGGCGAACTCACCATGCTCCGAGCGAGCTGCCAGCAGGCGGCCAAGCTCACGGCGTAGGAGGCTGAGCTCCTTGGGGGCTGAGTTCCTTGGGGAGGCGGGATCCGGCTTCGACGTGCAGCTCACGGTACTGAGCAGGCGCTACGGCCTCCCAGTGCGCCTTGACGGCTGCATCGTACAGTTCCTCCACCACATGCCGGGCCCGGGCCGTGGTGCGGAGGGAGTGGGGAGGGGAGGGGGCGGCGTCGCAGGCTTCTCTGGCCAGCGCGTCAGCCAGTTCATTGCCCGGGATTCCCATGTGTCCGGGGCACCAGCGGATGGGCACTCTACCTCCGGCCGGGCGGACGGTGGGCCGAACAGCCCATTGATCGGGCCGGGCCTGGAACTCCCGAAAGATCGGAAACGAAGAGGCTGTCGGCTGCTTCAGGTCAAGTTGCAGTGCCGCCTCCTTACTGTCTAGGCGGATGGTCGTCCCTGATGCGAAGCGCGCCAGGGGGTTGGCTATGGCAGCACGGAGGCCCTCGGTGGCACCGACCGCTTCCGCGTCGTACACCTTCGGCTCCGTGCCCGTGTGAAACCTTGTCCCGGCCTACGACCGTCTTGCCCCACAAGAGGCGAAGCCGGCGCCAGCCTGGCCGTGGGGGTTTATGGAGCCGTCGGAGAAAACCACCAGCTGGCTCGGAGTGGCACGGTCTAGCCACTTCCCGAACTCGTCGGGGCCAGCCGACCGGCCGGACGCACCGATGTCCTGCCGGGCCTGGCTGCGGCCAGGGGGGCGCCCAGGGCGGCAACAGGGTCCGTCCCGTCGGCCAGCTGCGGGTCCACCCGACGGCGGACCCCGAGCATACGGGCCGAGTTCCACCGGCGCCGCAGCGGGTGGTCCGCGTCAGCTTCTGCCACCCGGCAGCAGCTCGACGACCATCGTGTTCTGGACTTCTCGGTCATCAACGCCGCCGCCGCTGACCTGCCCTTGACGGTTCTTATCAATGATGTCAGCGGCCCCGTCAACCCGACCTACGCGCTGCTGAGCGGCTGTTCCTCCTCTCACGTCACCAACAAGGTCAGCCTCAACGCACTGCTCCCGTTGCATCTGACGCGGGCGCTACTGCCCCAGCTGAGGCGCAACGCGCCGGCCCTCGTTATGAACATTGGCTCGCTCGCCCACATGGGCTTCCCCATGCTGGTGACGTAAGGCGCCAGCAAGCACCTCCTCATCTGCTTCTTACCGGCTTGGATGCGTTTTCATGGCTGCTATACGGCGCGACCCGGAGACAAAGCGGGCCTTAGAAAGAGCGGCGCGATTTTGATGGCTTTGTGTGCGCGAGAGGGCCAAGGGCCCGAGAGCTGTAAACAGGAAACCACCGGGACCTCTCAAGCAAGCCTCTTATCCTGCTAAAAGGCTCCTGACGGAGCGTCAATCTGAGATGATCAGGTCCTCGCGCGAGACCTTCCGCATTGAGCATAGGCCTTGTTCAATCTACAGTATAGTTAATTTTTGAATGGTTACTATGACGGCCGAGACAATAGAGACAGTCACAAATATCACCAACACTTTCACCCTCAAGGAAAGTCCCCTTGCTCCCGCGGCCACGTTCCGTCCCCTCCGCCCGTTGTGACGTAAGGGCAGACATCTTGATTCCGTGCCTGATAGCTCCCAACTTGCCCAAGATACGTGTTCCATCGACCATGGCGGACGGGCCGGCCCTTGGCCTCTCTTGCTGGCCATCGACCATCAGCGCAACGCGTTCTTCAGCTTTCCATTAGTGGCTTGACCTCGAGGCTATCCGAGAAGAGCTTAGTTTGTCGACGCAGCCGGCATAGATGAGTCGCAGAGCACATGGTACTCGGGAGATTGAGTCGGAAACCCAATGGTGAAAGGATTTTCCGTCCGCAGAGCACGTTACATTCGAGACGCTACAGCGACGGAAGGGCATACGGACGATTCCGGGGGCGCAGGCCACCTAGCGCTGTGGGCGGCGTCGCTTCGTCATCCAAGCTGCTAGTTAATCCTTTATGGAATGTGGGAAGGGCTGACATGGTCATGGCCGCCCTTCGAGACGGCCTGGGCTTCACGACATTCGGTTCCAGCGAACCAAACCAGTCTGCTGAGGTGAGCGCTTTTGATTGTGAGTTCCAGGTCACGCACCGGGGTGCCAGCTGGTCGGAAACTGCTGCAGGCTGTACAAGCATGAAGGCCAGACGGAAGCGTGTTGAATCATGACAGGGCGTAAGAAAGGGCCGAGGCCAACAAAATAAAACTTGGCTTTTTCCACCCCAGGCCCGGGCGCCTAACCTTGCAGCAGCGGCAGGGCGGCGGACCAGTGGGAGGCATGGGAGCAGCTCGCTGCGCTGGCCCCCGTTCCGCAATGACATGTGCCTTTCCTTGTTCCAAGCTCTGGGCTCCCTCTGTCGTTGCACCGAGAGTCAAGCCAGCAGCCGCTCCCGCATCTTTCCTGTAGCCCCAAGGCCGACCGACGCGCCTTAGCCACAAGCAAGCGTGGCGTTGGCAGGCGGCGAGGGCCCGAGTCGGCAACGGAGGCCGATCGAGGTCACGAGCCAGAGGACAGCGAGCTCGTGTCTGCGGAGAAGGAGCCTGGCGCGCTGGCATCGTTCGAACGCGGCATTTGGTGACACGCTGCCATATCCTTACGTAGCTGGCGCCCACAACAGCGTGACTGAGCGAGGCGTACGACCACCGGCAGCATAAGCTGGAGAGAACGCCAGGCGAACCAGGATGATGAACAGGAGAGAACGGGGAAGGCGTTTGATGGCATGGGAATCCCTGGTGAGGATGACGAGAGGCACGGGACAGAGGCTCCCGTCAGCGCCCTCGGCGAACTTGACTGCAGGGTGCGTAGACGTAGGCGCGTACAGTCGTCGACCTCCAGGCGCCCCAAGCTGCTTCACAGTGCCGGCGCCCTCTCTCACCGTGCGACATCCGCGGCACCTGCACAGCAACAATGGCAGTTTCACCCCGAAACGCCAGGCAGACGACGAGCCGCAAGCCTGAAGTTGCGCCGCGTCACCATCTTTCAGCCCGCTAGGCGGTTTTGCGTCAACAAACCGACCGCATGGACTTTCCGTGAGGTATCCTGGGCATGCGGCACCTTGCTGTGGAGAAAAGTACTGTTCCTGCGACAACGCTTCTATACCGGTACAAGTAAGGAGGCACCCTAGCTGAATGCGCCACGCAGCTGTTTAAGCCCCAGCTGTGGTCCCCGTTTCCCAGCTAGAACCCGGACTTGCATTCGGCCATCAAGCTCGTCGAGAATTGACAGACACTCAGGCGCTATCCTAGGCTCAGGCCATTGACCGACCCGTTATTGCATTGCCCGCGCGGGAAATCCCACACGACGCGCGTTGGCTCCGAGGGCCTTGTTAGGCCGACCATCTGAAGTCCAGGAACCTGCTACGTCAACATGTGCTGCACGAGCCCACCAAAAGCAGGAACATGATACGGCTGCCTGACTTGGCTTACTGAGAAGTAGGCACGGTGGGGGCACCATTAGGTAGCCTCCGACGAGGCCGGTACAGCCCTGTACTCGGTGCAGGAGACACTTGTGGCGCCGCTCCCGGAGGTACTTCGTACTTGGGGATTGGTCCAGGCGGCGGGATCCGACTACGAGTGTTCCGTGGCCATTTCAGAATCCGTCGTGCTCCCTTACCACTGCGACCATGCCACTGGGAGGAGGCATCTGGGAAAGAAGTTGGCCACAGACACCTCCTTGCTTGAACTGCCTTCGCCCTGACCGTCGCCCGCCCACTGTCCGCTGGGCGGGCCGGACACGCGGGTCCGTCATCAGCGGCCCTGGCCGCCTGCCTTTCTGACTAGCCCATGGATTGGCTGTCCGATTCGCACGGCCTACGACCCACCCGGATTGCATGCTATCACAGTAGCCCCATCATGAACAGTCACGGTGCAGACCTGGTTCTCGTCCCGCAGCGACGCGGTCCGTACTCCCCAGTACTCTCCTGCAGCAGGTACATCTGCCACGACGACCTCATCCACCGCCGTCTGTCCTTGTTCGCCGCGACTCTACTCTTCGCCGCCTCTCCATCCACCTCCTCCCATTTCCTTCGTCCCCTCGGTCGCACACGCTAGCTCTTTCGTCGCCCGGTCCTCGGACTGCGAGAAGCGTCTCACAACCATCCACGACAGCCCGACACGCTCCTTCGCGCGCCACACTCACGCACACCCACCACTCGTACCCTGTCTCCTACCGGCGCCCGATCGCCTAAGCCTTCCCCGTCATTGACCCTCCACGTTTCCATGCCTAGGGCTGCAGCCATCATCAACAGCCTGCTCCTCGTTTGCTACGGATCTCGCGTCGACCTCGACCGCGCGCCGCTCCCTGCCCGGCACAGGCTGCTGCCAGGCAAAAGGCCGAATCCTTAGGGCACCCTCTCGTCTCTCCCCCCGTGCGTCACGCTCATGTCGCTTGCGCTTCGATGACGAACCACCCACGATGACACTGCCCTCAACCGCCGCTTATTGCCCCCTTTTTTGACCCATTCTTAGGACGGTTTACATGTTTTGCACCATTACGACACCTGTCCCGCAGTCATGGACAAGTCATCCGCACTGGTCGATGCTGCTCGAGGCGTCGCCACCCAAGCGCCCTCCGACGACACGACACGCAGACTAGCAGCTGCTTCTTCCGACACTCCTATGCCCTCCGCCCACGCTACCGCCAACAGTTGTCACACATCAAAGCAGTCGTCGGCCGTTAACTCCTTGAATCACTCTCCCGCGCCCTCGCGAGACACCTCTCCCACCTGCAACCCTCGCAGAAGATCATCGACCCAGACTCTCGCCACCGCCAGTCGCTCCCGCACAAATAGCCAGCTGGAACTAAGCCCCTCTCGCCAGTTTAAGCCCGTTTGCACAGAACCGTCCGCGACGTCCCGACCACTGTCTTCAGCCGCAACCCCGAGCCTGCGTCCCGTCCCCAAGGACCCTCAGAACCAAGCATCGGTGCCTCAGAAAGCTCCTGCTGTCCAAGATCTCAAAGACAGCCACCGCTGGCCTGTGTCTCCTCGTCTGCGATCGCCCCCGCCGCAATTGTCCAAGCCCAACATCACACCTGTGCGACGCGCCGAGCACGACCCCCCCCTGATCAGCATCCAGCGCCCAGGCTCGTTGCCGCTGCCCCCCGAGGCGCTACAACCCACAGCCGACAACGACTCCGATGACTCACACATGCAGGCCGGCCACCGAACTCCCCTTCGCGGCCCGTTGGAGACCGTGCAGGAGGTCAGCCAAAACAATTCTCCCGCACACGCGGCCGATGCCTCGTTGCTAGAGCATGTCAAGGAAAAGTTGGTCAGCACGGATGGCCAATCCGATGGCGCTCTGAGTGACAGCGGCCGGACTCCCAAGTCAAAACACACCACCATGCCCGGGCCGCTCAGTGTTGCCGAGCCTGGCGGACCCAGGGCCGAGCCTCGACGACCATCTTCAGCACCGCCGCCTCCAGCCCTTGTCTCGCGACAATCCAGTGCCGTGTCGACCAGGCAGGTCAAGCCCAAGTCAGAAGGATCGACTCAAAACATGACTGTTGAAACGGAAACCGTCCCCAGCGTGCCTCAAGTGGCTTTAGCTTCGGGAACAAAGTTGGAAGGCGCCAACGGCAGCCTCAAAGCCAAACCCAGCGCGGAAACCATCAGACCCAAGGACAACAAAAAATCCGCTCGAAAACAACCCCAAGTCAATACGGGTACCGGTAGGTTACATAAATTGAATGTATGGTGATTCTCCAAAGACTTCCGAGCTTACCAGACACGTTTTTCAAACGCAGGTGCTTCAAAAGCCGACAACTTCGAAGCCAAAATCGCCAGTGCCGTTGACGAGGCCAACACTTCGGATTCGGAGGAAACGTTTGTATACGACTCCAATCCTCCGGACAATACCGAACGATCGAATCGCCGCTTTCATTCTCGGACACCTAGTGCAACTTCTATGGCAAGCCAGGCTGACCGGGCAAACCTACGGTCCATTTACGGGGTCATGGAAGGCGCGGGTCATGGTCATGGACCGGCGCCTAAGAAGAGCATGAAGTTTGTCAACACATTCGGTGCTGGAAATGCGAGCGATAGCCTGACCCCTGGAGATGAAGACGGAAAGGGAACCGGTCGAAGCACCGGTGGCTCTACTCGCGGAACTCTTCGCCATCATCACCACATCGGCAGATGGGGTCGGCAACCGGGCAACGGCCACGCGTCCCTATTCGACACCGAGTCGCCCTTCCCGAATGCGGCCAAATCCAAGCTTGGGGGCAGCAATTCGCGCAACCCGTCTGGTCCCACAAGTCCTAGAGCCTTACACTCCGCGCGCAGCCACTTGAGCTCCAAGCGATCTGCAATGCAAATGTCCTCTAGCTACGATGTCGATGACACTACCGGTGCCGACGATGAGCGAACTCCGCTGCTCGAGACCGGGCGGTCTTTGCGGGCCGGCCGAAGCAGGCGCGGACCGCACAATTTGCGCCAGGCCGAGTCGCAAACCTACACAAAACGCTCTTCGTATCTGAACCGGTTTGCTGCTTGTTTGGTTCTAACGATGATGCTTCTCTTGGTCATCACTGCTGCCATAGGCTTCATGTTTGCCACCTCGCAGCCGATTACGGGCATCGAGCTTGTTTCCATCGGTAACGTCGTCACGAGCGAGCAGATGCTCATGTTCGACATTACCATCAAGGCTCACAACCCGAACATCGTGGTGGTGACCATGGATCACGCCAATCTTGAAATTTTTGCCAAATCCGAGTTCGCGGACCCAGATCTACCCCTGTGGGGGCATCGTGACAGACCTGTTAGACTGCATGCCCGGCACGAGCCTTACTATGATCTGCCCCCGCGGCCCGCGACAAGGGACGATGATGAGAATGACACGAGACCGAATACATTACTTGGCCGAGTCACAGTTTTCGATAGTCCTTTGACATTTGAAGGCTCTTTGTTTCACCAGGGAAGCTCATCATCGACAGGGGAACTACAGCTTTCCAATCCCGGGAATAACTCCGTCGGTGGCTCAGAGAGGTGGCTTCGCATCTATCAAAGCGAGTTCGACCTGATTGTCAAAGGCGTCGTCAAATACAGCTTACCGTTGAGTGCCCACGTACGCAGTGCGACTGTCTCCGGCCGAACCACGGTGAAGCCGAACTCGGCCAACAATCCATCTCTGAAGCCCAACAACACTGTCTGGTTCGCCCTTTGACAGTTAAGTTCTTACATGTGGTAGCTCATCGCAGACCACGCACATTTTCTTTGGTAGTTGCTTTTTGTACATTGACAGCGTGTATGACATCCAAATTACCCTGGCGTTGGTTTCGCATGACCGGCGATCGGAGCATTAGAACACCACGGCGGTTGCGCTCGAGAATCACTTGCTTAGTATTGCTACTTTCTTGCAACACTCTTTTACCGTGAGCCTCGAAGACAGCTGGAGCCTCATCAAGGAGAGACTACCCTGGTTCATGGCACATCGCTTTTCGAAGGTCTCCTTGTTAGAGACGAATGTCGCAGCTTGGAGCTGAAAAGGTGAGACTGGCGAAATAGGGATGGAAAACAATACACATATAAACGGTGGGCATAATGTCCTGATTCATTTTGTTTTTTTCTTTTGTCTCTTATCGCAACGTCGAGCAAGACTGCAAGTGGGCTTGGTGCTTGAAGGAGGAAGAGCCTTCAACACCATGAACCCGTGACTGCCGGAGCTGGCTTACAGAATGCGGCGAGAACGCAGGACGTCGGAGGGAGTGGCCTCTGGAAACGTGGAGGATTGCAATCGCGAATGTCGTATAGGTGTCAATGACGACGAGGAGTAAGTGGACAACGGGGGCGCGAAGACAGAAGTCTGAAACAGATGTACACAACCGGTCATGTTTGTGCGTCGACCAAGCCAAGGCGTCTCAAATTAGATTTGTGAAATTGTTGGGTATCGCCGATAGCTTCTGATTGGGGAAGATGAAGCACGATGGGCCCCGAGATGCGCTTCGTGTTCGTCCTGCCATGAAAAAAGAAGAAGAAACGCCGCCCCATCCCATTGTACGGAATACAAAACTTTGTGATTTGAACCAGGAAAAACGACTTGATATCAACCGACAATACAAGCTCAGTTATTTCGCCAATGAGCCGCGCCTCACCAATCAATGGCAGAGGAGGCATTAACTTCGAAAATGATAACACTTCCCCAACAACCAGTGTATGAGCAAAAAAGTTGTCGACATAGCGCATGATGAGAGAACGCTTAGGAAAAGTGAATACCCTCCTCGTTAAAGGCAAAAAGCAGGCGGAGAAAGTCATTCTCGTCGCACTTGCCGGCGCGCTTGTCCGCTAGCTGCGTCACGTCCTCGAGAACCTTGCGGATTTTGTCGCGAACCAATTGAGCCAACTTGGTCTTCCGACGCTTGCTTTTGGTTTTGGGAGCAGTCGGAGTGGCGCTTGGCGCGTCTTTGAAGAAAGCCGGGGCCTCGTCCTCGTCGACATCCATGTCATCGGCATCGACGGCCGTGTCACCTTCGACTTCCTGGTCATCATCACCGCCATCATCCTCAACTGAGCTTTCATCTACGAGCACACCATTCATGGCGCACCAGGTCCGGTAGTTCCGTTCGACCATAGCGAGCACGTCTTTGGTACCTAGCCAACTGGCGCGCAGGGTCTTGTTCTTGCGGACGAAACAAACGCGTAGTAGACCGTCCCATTCATCCCAACTGACATTAGGACGATCTTTGCCCGTCTTAGGCTCGATGCGAACGACCGAAGACTCGACCTGCGGGGGAGGTTTGAAGTTGTTCTTGCCGACCTTCATGACGTGGGTGATTTTGGCCCAAAACTGGGCGTTCACGGATAGTCTGCAGTACAGGCTATCGCCTGGGCGGGCCGTGAGGCGGAGGGCGAATTCGCGCTGAAACATGAGAATCGAGGTGCGCGGGGGGTTGGGCATAGAAAGTAGTTTGAATACGAGGGGAGAGGAGATCTGACGCAGGAGTCAATAGGAAGCACCATGTTGATAGTATCCATCGCACTGGAAACAGTACCTGATAGGGGGTATTCGAAATACAAACATCAAATGAAGGAAGCTCTGTCTTGATTACGTCTCCCAATATCACCTCCAGCTTGCGCTGCTCGGGCTTCCCTTGCACGCGCTTGGTAACCTCGGCCGCCATTCGAGGGTCTAATTCGACGCAGATGCACTTCTTCGCCTTTTCGAGTATGCGCATGGTCAAGTTTCCCGTACCAGGTCCGACTTCAAGAACGGTGTCGGTAGGTTTCAAATATGCCTTGTCGACGATGGCATCGGATACACCAGGGTTTTTGAGAATATGTTGTCCGACGTTGGTGTTGAATTTAAAGATGTTGGTTTTGCCGACGCCTGCGCCGCTGCTCTTGCTTCCACTTGAACGCTCGTAGGGTGTGCTGGGGGCGATGCCGCGCTTGATGGATTTTGTCTTCGCCATGAAGACAATCAAGTTCGTAGAACCAGGCGATCAATAAGGCAGACGTGGCGACTATAGGCAAGTCTTGACGTGGGTGCTGGTGGCATTCAAGTCAATGGGAAACTTTTCTGCAGCGCGGACGCTTATCGATAGGGTAAGAAGCATGATTCATCAAGCGCTGATTCTTCAGCCAAGGCTCGAATCGAAGGCTCTACACTTTAACTTCTTCAAATTATCGCCTGCGCACCTTCGATTCACGATGACATCGCGGCGGGATTTTCTCAGTCAACCGGCACCGGAAAACTACGTTGCTGGTCTCGGTCGAGGTGCAACAGGCTTCACCACAAGATCCGATCTTGGCCCGGCGCGCGATGGACCGAGCGAAGATCAGATCAAAGAGGCACTTGCAAAACGGGCTGCACAGCTGGGACTTGTGCATGACGGCAAGGATGGAAAAAGAGGGAAGAACGATGAGGCTGATGACGATGACGAAGCTCGATACCAAGATCCGGATAACGAAGTCGGTCTTTTTGCCGGCGGCGTTTATGACAAGGACGATGAGGAAGCAGACCGCATATGGGAATGGGTCGATGAGCGCATGGATCGGAGGAAACGACAACGCGAAGAAAGAGAGAACGCCGAGCGCGAGGAATATGAGCGTAACAACCCTAAAATCCAGCAGCAGTTTACAGATCTGAAACGTGCGTTATCAACCGTCACCGATGACGAGTGGGCGAACCTGCCCGAGGTTGGAGACCTGACGGGCAAGAACAGACGCAGCAAGCAGACCTTGCGCCAGAGGTTCTATGCGGTGCCCGATAGCGTGCTTGCGGCGGCGCGAGACTCGACGGAGATGGGCACGACGGTCACTGACGACGGGGCTCCGTCGACGGGAGCAGACGCTGGCGACGGCACTATGACCAACTTTGCCGAAATCGGAGCAGCTCGCGACAAGGTTCTCAAGTCGAGGTTGGAGCAGGCGTCGCAAAGTACGGGCGTGGACACGGGCAGCGCGACCAGCATCGATCCCCAGGGCTACATTACCAGCCTTAACAAGATGCAAATGAACGGTGCACAGGCACAAGTAGGCGATATCAACCGTGTGCGAGAGCTTCTTCAGTCGGTTGTCAAAACGAATCCGAACAACGCTCTGGGGTGGATTGCCGCTGCACGACTGGAAGAGCTGGCCGGTAAGGTGGTCGCGGCACGCAAGACAATCGACAAGGGATGTGCGCAATGCCCCAAAAGCGAAGGCGCATGGCTGGAAAATATTCGGCTCAACTACGAATCTGCGAATGCAAAAATCATTGCTCGAAGAGCCATCGAGTCGAACCCTCGATCGGTGCGACTATGGGTCGAGGCCATGAAGCTGGAAGAAATTGCAAGTAACAAGAAACGCGTCGTTCGCCAGGCTCTCGATCACCTCCCTGAATCAGAAGCTCTATGGAAGGAAGCTGTAAATTTAGAGGAGGATCCCAACGACGCAAAACTCATGTTGGCCAAGGCAACGGATTTGATCCCCCTATCTGTGGACCTATGGCTGGCGCTTGCCCGGCTGGAGACACCGGAGAATGCGCAAAAGGTGCTCAACAAAGCGCGAAAAGCCGCGCCAGCCTCGTACGAGATTTGGATTGCGGCGGCGCGACTGCAAGAACAGCTAGGCCAGGGAGAAAAAGTCAATGTCATGAAACGAGCCGTCAACCTGCTCTCGAAGACCAATGCGATGCCGACTCGCGAGGAATGGATCGCAGAGGCCGAAAAATGCGAAGAAGAAGGAGCTTTGATAACGTGCAGAAATATCGTCCGTGAGACTTTGGGCTGGAACATGGATGAAAATGAAGCGCGAAAAGACGTGTGGAACGAAGACGCCAGAGCCAGCATCAACCGCGGCAAGTATGAAACAGCCAGAGCCATCTACTCATGTATCCTGCGCGTGTTCAGCCAGAGCCAGTCGACCTGGATGGCTGCCGCCGATTTGGAAAGAAACCACGGAACACGAGATTCCCTCTGGCAGTTGTTGGACAAGGCAGTGAGCGCGTGTCCGCATAACGAAACACTGTGGATCATGCTGGCCAGGGACAAGCTTCAGGCTGGAGAGATTGACGGGGCTCGACTGGTCTTGAAGCGCGCCTTTGAGCACAACCAGAACAATGAAGACATCTGGCTGGCAGCCGTCAAGCTCGAGTCGGAAAACGGGGATATTCAAGAGGCTAGACGCCTGCTTGAGCTGGCGCGAAGGCTAGCCCCGACAGACCGCGTGTGGATGAAAGGAGTGGTTATCGAGCGAGTGCAAGGAGAGGATGAGGCCGCGCTCGACATGGTCATCCACGCGCTCCAGCTCTTTCCGACGTCGGCCAAGCTGTGGATGCTCAAAGGCCAGATCTACGAGGACCTGGAAAGACAGGCTCAGGCACGCGAGGCATACGCCACGGCGGTCAAGGCGGTGCCCATCTCGGTGCCCCTGTGGCTGCTCTACGCGCGGCTGGAGGAGCGGTCCGGCATGGTAGTCAAGGCCCGCTCGATTCTGGACCGGGCGCGGCTGGCGGTGCCCAAGAATGCCGAGCTGTGGTGCGAGTCGGTACGGCTGGAGCGGCGAGCGAGCAACATGGCGCAG
>KB853638.1:98074-111348 GCA_000372705.1 Cerataphis brasiliensis yeast-like symbiont
GCTGCCCTCAGATGGCGGCTGGCCGGAATGCTCTCGCCTCCACGTCGCGCTTCCCCCTCCAGGCAGGATCATGTCCTCGTCGTCGTTACGGCCCCGCATCGAGGCGATAGTCGTCGATGGCCCAACCTGCGTCGCCGTCCTGGCCTGCACGTCCCGAACCCATCGGCTGGGTGACAGGGGCTCGGGGCAGAGGGCCGCCTCCTCGACCATGTTCCGGTGCGGGCCGCCCGGCCCGGCCCGCGGGGCAATCACCCTCCAGTTCTCCGACGAGGCAAAGGATGTCTCCGTTTCGAACTGCTTGCTTCCCACCGACGATTCCGTATCGTACCAATGTCGTAACCCGTCAGGCTTAGGGCTCACCAGCGCCTTATCCGGCCTTCGCGGCTCCGTTATACTGTTTTCTCCCGCCTCGCTCTCCGCTATCGTCTCCCAGTTGGACATGGATCCGTCCTTTCTCGCCTGTGCTCGGTACGTCCCTCCCAGCATCGATGGCAGGGCGGACGAGCTCGATGTCGAGGTAGACTGTAACCCGAGGCTGCGGCGCCGATAGTGGCCCGGCCTATTATACACGTTTGCTCTCGGAATGTCGACAATCGTCGGCATGGTCATGTCTCGGCCCGGCCTGAAGGTGGCGTGTCTTGCCGAGGACAGCAATTCCGGCGTGGGGAGGATCTGGTGTGTCGACTCGGGATATGTCGCGTCCGAATGGCGCTGCCCAAAGTCGTCGCTCCGTCTCTCCAGTGCTCCTTCGTCGCCGTCGACCGTCACCCACGACTGCCGGTCATCGCCGTCCTCGGAACCGCTGATGCTTCCAGACGTGGCCATTCCTGCCTCGTCCGTCAGTGGCCGCGATGCCTGCGGGTTAGACGGCAAGTCACGCAGCGTCTCCGACGAACGCCCTCTCGGTGGTGGTAGAGCTGTGGCGTCTACGAAGCCCGCAGCTGCCGTCTTGTACGAATCGAGTGCTGTTGGTGAGACCGGCAACAGCCTCGGCGGGTCGCAAATGGACGACTCGGAATCGTCAGATGGCAGGCTCGTCGCCATCGGGTGCGAGATCTTGGTCCTGAATTTGTTGGAGAGATAGGTGCGCCGCGCGCGTCTGCGACGTAGGTAGCAGACGAGGAGCATGAGCAGGATGGTGATAAAAGTGATGGGAATGATGGTTGCCAAAAGGATCTCCCCGGTGCTGAGATGGCCTGGTTCCGAGTCAATGGAATCGGTGGCCGTCTTGTCGGAGCCCGTCGGCAGGGAAGACGTGGGAGAGGTTGTCGACGTGGTGGGCGAACCCGTTGAGCCGTCAACGGCCAGAAAGCGAACGGTGAGAAGCTCCCTCTCTTGGAGACTAGACTTGGTGGACTTGGCCTCGATCGACATCTTGAAGTCGCCCCTGGCAGTCTTGGGGACTTGGCCGGCAATCTTGAGCCCGTCCGTCTTCAGCCATTCCTGCAGAGGGCTCGTCGTCACGTCGACCGAGACTTGTTGGGCATTCCGCAAGTGCTTGGCCAGGTCCAGTTCGAACAAGCTGCCCGGCCGCACTTCCATGTCGTCGAGGGTTGATTCAAACAGACCGGAGGCAACGTGAAGGACGACGAGAACGTTCAAGGTGTCGGAAAACGGGTCGTCGAAGCTGATTGTGAAGTTGGTCGAGTGATCGCCCGAGCCCGGCGTTCCCTTGACTTTGAGCGTCTTGGGGTCCAGCGTGAGCCAGTGGGGAAGGGAGTTGACGGTCACTCTGAGGTCGCCGGGGGCAAAAGATTGGCCGTCGAGCTGCACCGCATTCTCCAGGCCGCCGTACTCGAGCTCGGAGCCCCAGCTCGCGTTGAGCGAGATGATGGGATGATCCGTCGTCAGCTTGTGGCTCTCCACGACAATGGAAAATGACAGCGAAGAGGCGGCAAAGCCGACGATTTCCGAGGCGACGAGGCGAAAGTCAAAGGCCTGCGGAGGCTGAACGAGCGATTTGAAAGGAGGCGTCCTCCCCGCAAAGGCCAGCGTTGGCGCATCGAATGACACCCATGCGGGTAAAGGGCTACCATCGCCCGAGGTGGCGTAGTAGTTGTATCCTTCGTCTCCAAACGTTTTGGGGTCGAACATGAACTTGAAGTCGGCCGAGGGATAGGAAAGAACCGACGAGGGCGCCGAGAATTTTCCAAAAGACTCGATCTGATCCGTCATGGGTATGCGGACCGTGGGCGGCGCGCTTCGAGCCACGACAAGGGTGGCCTTGTTGGTCGTCGAGCCTTGGTCGTCGGTAGCAATGATCTCGAGCTCCTGACCCACCACGTCGCCTGGTGGCAGATCGGGGTCCCGGGGCGTGCCATATAGCCGCCGTTGGCTGCTTTCCATGGACAGCCATTCGGGATGCCGTCCTAGGGAGTAGGTCAAGCGCTTGGAGCTCGAGGCGAAGGTCGAGGGCGGTAGGGTGTACGAGTAGAATTTGTTGATCCTGGCCGCGGGCGGCAGTTGCGAGTTGAAAGGAAAGGCCACGACAGGCTCGCTGGTGGCCGCCCGGAGGAGAAGAGCGACCAGGAGTGCCGGCATGAGCAGAGCCATGGCGACACGAGAGCGCAGGGAGGCGCTATGCGTGAGAACACGACGGGTTCAGGTTGCCATCCGAGATAGTGCGCCGTGAGGAAGAAAGTGACTACAAGAGGCCGAGCACGTAAGAAACTTCGGGCCACTGCCCGAACAATGACAGGCGTAGGAAAGCGGTATCGCAACGGCAGGAGGCTCAATCCGCCAGTCCACGGCCACGGCTGGCGAGACGAGCGATAGAGCTCCCTTCATTCCTCCAACGCACCGAGCCGCGGGGTCGCTCATTATGGGGGGCGAGAGCGGAAGCCGGACCGTAGCGGCGGGCCAACGGAGGGAGCACGCACGTTCCAGGAGCTGAGGAGGCGAGCGTCGGGAGGGGGCTTCAGGCCGTGGCCACGGGCGCGGCCGAGGACCGGACATAGCAAGGGGTCTGCCACTGCATTCCAGCGCTCAAGTCGGGTCTCCAGCCGTCGGAGCATGAGACAGGAGATGGGCCGTCGGTGTCGGCGTCGGTGTCGGCGTCGGCGTCGGCGTCGGCGGGCCTGAGACGGGAGGGGACCATGAGGAGGGGACGCGTGAGAAGACGCGTGAGGAGACGCGACTTGGCGGAGACGATGGGGGCTCGCGTGCTCGTCCAGAGAAGGACAGGACAATAGCGCATGCACCTGACGAGCTTCGTCTGCCTCCCTGCAATGGCTGGCACGGGCGACTGGGGCGCAGGCAGACCCAAGCTCGGGGGGCGACGGAAATGCAATGTTAGATATGGCATCACAGTTGCTCCAGGTGGCTCAGTGGCGATGCGGGGTCGCCGCACGTCCAGGCAACCCCGACGTGCCCGGCTGGAGAGCCTTGTTTGCGGCGGCAGAGATGCCTTGTCGGCCGTCGGTGGCATGAGCGCACCGGTCAAGCTTCAATAGCGGGGGGACGCATAGCAGTCCGGCCACTAACGCTGGCTATCGCAAGCTCCAGGAAGGGAGGGGGGGCCCGAAGTAGCCGGGGAGAGTGGCAGTGAAGGGAGGTTCAAGGTCAAGATCCGGATGCCGGGAGCGGAACGGTCGTCGGAACATTATAACTAAGGCCTCCGGGTCTCGACGTGGCTGACGGCTTCTCTTCTATCGCTCACTTGTCAACTACCGCAATGACTCAGTCTGGGCCGCGCCTCCAGCTCACAATGGCGATAGCCTTGCACGTATGTAGCACCAGGGCTAGATACGCGAACAGGTCGAGCAAAGGATCAATGGCAAGGATCCTTGATTAATGGCTTCGTATCAGATAATGCATGGCCGATACTACGTGGCCCGCGACGCCCTTTTTGAGCCTGCGCATACAAGAAGCTTGATAACCTCCACCATCCTTTAACATGAAGCGCGAGGCCGGTCAGTTACTCATCAGATGAAAGATTACGTGATGCAAGTCGGGCTATTCGCGGCACAAGCTCTTCGGAATATATACAAGATAATACAAAGTAGCCCAATATCAATTCCATCATTCACCCATCCAACGCGCCAGATCTGGCCGGGTGACCAAGGCCCATGAAATGCTTGTGATATGGCCATCGTCGCCCGGCCAAGTCAGAGTGTTGCATCCCGCTACGAGGCTTGCTTCCGCCCATTTGAGACGGAGATGAAAAGGAAATGCTCGCTTTCAGCAACCCCATCCCTTTTTCTCCATCGCGGAAAAGCAGGTTCGGCCTCATCCACGCTTGGCGCTCTCTGCATAACACGCAGGTAAAAATAAAACGAGGAAAAGGGGAAAGGGTTGTGATCGCCCCCTTTCGCAACATCAAAGTAGTATATTGGTACGACGAAGCAAAGATAAGTCATGCAATGACCTTTGACGGTTTCTGGTTCCTAGTCGTCGGCTGTGGCAATCGACTTCGTATCCGTTCACGGAAAGCCTCGTCTTCGGCGACCGGACCGCAATTCTTTTTCCGTCTCCATCAACCTCGCTTGTGCCCACATGCGCATCGAGTTATCGCCGCGCACCGCATCGGTATTGAGCAACTCTGTCAGCGCGCGCTTGATGCTTTCGTTGACGTCGAACAATCTCTGTTCTTTGGCCGAGATCTCGTGAAGCGTCTCCTCATCGACAATGGTATCCAACGAGTCGGCATTGTAAGGATTTTTGTGCCAGCCGCTGCACCTGGCTCGTGCCCTGACGTGCTGGCGTGCGGTGTCGAGGAACGGCAGATTGGATGATGCCGTGTGCCGTGACGATGCGCTTGAAGAGCGCGTCGAGACGCTGCTTGCGGATTGCTCACATGGACGGATCTGCTGGAGGTGGTTGGAGAGTTCCTGATGCTGCTCCTGGAGGAGTAAATACTGTTCCAAGGCAAACCTGCACGGAAGAGTCTGCCGAGGCGTTGCCATGATGCAAGTCCGCGACAGAGACGGGTGGAAGGCGCAAGTTGGATGCCTTGGAGTCGACGGAAATAACGGAAGCATTTGTGGAGAGGCCAGACGTCCCATGTGCCGGGCGTCACCATACGTCAGTCAATGCCTAGATATGACGGCGGCCAACGGAAGTGCTGTTGCTAGGCACGAGTGTTGCTGCAGGGTGCGACTCCGGAAAAGCACTGCGCAACAGGCTGTCCAAGCTTCGGGGCTGCATGCGCGACGTGCTGAAGTGCCTCTCTAGTCTCCCCCCCGCAAAGCTCTAACAAGAAACGGAGCCAACGTTAAGGACTCCGGTCGCTCTTTTTCCTCGTCGGGAAAGAGTCAGCAGAGAAAGCTCGCGTTTTTTTGATGATGATGCGACTGCGAATTTGGTGCTGAGCAGATCTGTCGATGCGAACCAGTAAATTAAGAGCTGGTAGGCCGGGCGTGTTTTTTCTCATTCGAAAGAAGATTGCCAAGCGGGCCGCCGGCAGCTATTGACATGAGATTGTAAGATGGACGAAGGTGACCCGTATAGAATAGGGAGTTCGGTCGATGAAGGAGCTCGCCGTTACAGAAGAAGCCCGCTAGAGGAGTTTCAGCAAGGCTTCGACTGTTGTTTCTCAGGTACCCTACTGCAATATGAGCAGTTGAACGCAGAAGATTGGGCTCATTTATGGGAATATGATGAATGGCGCGACAGCGTGCCTTAAGGGCGGGAAGACCAAGACAGGGGTGGGGGCGTGTTTGATTTCAGCCGGTCCAGTTCCGTTCAAGCTTTGGTTATGTACCTGGACCTGACAGCCCTTCCTTTCGACTTGCTGGACGGGCTGCCGATAAGGCTTGCCTGGCCATTCACACACGTAATTGCAGGGCCTCGTTTCAGTCCCGAGGACGTCACCCGCCGGGCAAGCTGATCCGGCGCAAAGACTCGTTCGTGATTTATTTCGACTAAGCGCCACCCGATGTCGCTGCGGAAAAACAAGGCCGTCGCTGCACCGCCAATCTAGTATGAAGCTGTTCTGGAGCCAGAGCCTTTCCTTGTCGGCTGTTGTCGACTCGTTGAACCGGGCAGGCCGATTGGCTAATCGTTGTTGCTCGGAGGCCACTGCACAGGGCAGCGTGTTGTGCATCCGAGAGGGTGCCAGTTACAACTTGCTGCTGTGGATTGCCGTCAGTGCAAGCAGAGAAGGAGAAACTGCTACACATATGGGCAATTGTCGGTGACGGCGATCCGTTCGTGTTGGAGGTCGTATTTCCGGATTATCGATATGCAGGCAGTGCCTTGGGGAGTGCACAGAGGGGTAGGGAGGGAAGAAAACAGGACAATGTGAGGGGATCGCGCAGGCCTCGACGTGGCGGTGCGCCGGACAACTAGCGAGGGAAGGGGATGCAAAAGGAGGGAGGAGGGTGAGAACTGGCTGTTTATCGGCTGCCCCCACGCGCGTGCGCGGATAGAAGAGGGTGTGCAGGATTCAGCATATGTTACTGAAATGTGCTGATACTTGTCTGTCTCGTATGAGTTTCCAAGTATCCGTATCGCATCGTCGAGACGCAGAGGCTTGATGCGGCGGGAGGGAGTTGAGCTGGAACATCGACCAGGCAGGCAGGCCGACGATACCGGGATTTTTTGCCTCTTCCAGCCGTCTTCTCTTCTCCCAGTCTTTATTTGTCTCCAGGTTCAAACGTTGTAAGCTGATGCCATGCCCTGGCGGTTGCGGCGGAATGGCATCGGCGGGAAGCCATCCAAACGCTGGGACTACAGGGCCATTAGTCATAGAGTTATTCTTGGCCAAGTGCTGAAAGACAGGCGACAGGAAGGAATGTTTTTATTTACGTCGTGTCACTTCAACACGCCCAATTCCTGTTAGAGGAATCGGCTAAGCGGCTGCCTAGGACCTAACAATAGCCAGGAGCACCCTGGGCTGGCAGGCCCCGCACCGGCTCGGCGCGACCCACCCCCAAATTGCCAATTTCAGCAAGAAAGCAAGAGCCCACGTCGCGCCTGCTCATGCTCAATGTACGTATCGAGTGTGGCGAAGCAGATCCTAGCTACAGAAAGCATCCATTTTTTGTTCATAGCATCGGCTGAACATCAGCAGTGGCCTATGGCTTCTTATGCCTCTGCGGCAACGAACTCTCCCAACACGACATGATTAACCTCTGATTCCCTCCTGCTTGCCACGGTTGCATGCGTCTCATGGCAGCAAGCGCCCCTCTCGCAGCCCAAACGCGCCCCTGGCACAAAGAGAACGTAGTATTTGCACATGAGGAGCACGGAAGGGCGCCGTTCCGTTACCATGGACATCGTTGTGTGCACCCCACCTCTGCGCCATGATACCCCATCACTACAGCTGACGCCTCTCCACTACGGTCCTCCGTCGCACGGACTGCTGTCTCGTTGAAACTCCTTGCACTCGTCGGACTTCTGGCGCACTAACAAATCGCTCGACTTCGTAGGTCTGATCGACAATATATATTATATATCGTACCGATGGCCTGGCATGCATGTGCCGACTCTTGTGCCGTCGTCATCCGGCCGATGTGGGACTCCACTGCTCCATAGTCTCTCCACCAAGGATACGGCTGTTCTTGTCGCCCCAAGACTCTGCCAGCCGTGCCCACTTTCGCCTCGCCTCTTTAGGTGCATGGTCAAGGCGTGGGCACGGCCCAAAGCCACCACAATAGTCCATGTCTCTGCATGAGCTCGCCTGCTTCCATCACTAGCAGAATCGCGGCGGCAAGGCGTATTACCCAATCAAGAGCTTCCCAGATGCCTGACAAGTTGCCGAGGAATCCATGACCGGTATCCATGCCGTGGCTTCCATGTCAGAACGCCTTATCTGCACACCACGTCTTGCGGCTCATCGAATGCGAAAATTGCATCACTTCCGGCTTGCCAAATTGAAGACTCCCTACTACTCTGTTCCCCGCGTGGCGCGCGCCCGAAATGGGGCTGAGGCACAGCGCCTGTCCATGATTCCATTGTTGCCAGTTTTCAGTGAGCAAGGTTGACGGCCGCAAAGCAGGGACGGGTCTGGCAGGCCCTTTCAGGTACAAACTCATGTCTGTCCGGCCCCGAAGCACAACCTGCATCATGAAGTCAGCGATAAAGTCATCCTCATGGCCACCTTCAAAATATACCAGCTCCATCCTCGATGACGCCGTCACTTTGTGCTTGAGCCTACCGCCAACGACCTGAGAGTTGAATCGTTGGATCGGGTTGCAGCTTGGCGCACGTATCTGTCATCTCGACAATTTTCCCTACCTGCTCATTGTGCTGCTCGGGTTGTGATTTACCCTGCTCCCATCGTAGGATCTATCGACCTCGCCGATTCGGTCTATGTAATTAAGATTGATATTCGGAGGGGCTCTTGAGCGGCCCCGTGATGCCGACCGTCTGCATGCAGAGTCTCCGATACATTGACTTGAATCACTTTCTCGAAAGCTTGTAAATTCGAATTGGAACCTGGTCGTTATAAAATGGCCCTTTTTGGTGTTCTCATGACAAAGGTAGAAAATCCAGATCCTTGATATCGATGTCTTGCCTATAGCAAGCATCAAGAAATGCATGAATGGTTTGCTCGTTGCGCTGGGTGGCCGATATGTACACCACGGGGCCCGATTGCATCGACATCATGTCGACAATTGTGTCAATGAGTGCTGGGACGATATTTTTATCATAAGTGATGTCTGCCCCAAGAACAACGTCGATGGGCAGTCCTTCAGGGCAATTTCCGGCTCCTGTTCCAGCCAAATCATGACCCCATTCCATCTTCTGTGCGACGAGGCAAGAAGAATTCTCCACCTGATTGAGGAAAGCATTATAAGTCATATTATTCACAACATCTTCGGATCCGTCTGAAGCAAAGGCGTGAGCTGCAGACAGGTGCTTGACACACAAGATGGAAAGATAGCCCGTGCCTGCTCCAAGCTCAAAGACCCGTTGCCCACGAATAATGTGCGAATTCAGACACAAGTACTGCCCGAGGTGAAGCGCAGCCTCCCAGGTGCGAAGTCCAGTGGTTCCAGCTGCTGATATCAATGAACGGTTCTCTCGAATAGTTATACTGGGTTCGTTCCAAGCGGCTGTGCAGCAGCTGGAGCTTGCGGTGAGAGATAGCAGGGAAAGGTAGTAGGTGACATGACCCTTCACCTGCACAGCCGTCGTTTCGGGGGGTTGCCATGTGCACAAGCATGCGCAAAGGGAGGTCGCTAGGTCGTCGGATAAGGCCTGACTCTGAGGTTAGATAAGATGTGACGGACTGCGGATACACCACAACCGGACCTCGTCGGCCACAAGACACTCACATGCTCGTCCCAGTCATCTATGGCGCCCTCGATCCTTGTTACCAGCTCCTTGAGCGTCCTAGCCCGATATCTTCCCAACGGTCCGTGGGGTGAGATGTCGTCGGCAAAGAGCCTGGCGTAAATGGTACTTTGCACCTCGGCCAGCCTCAGCAGATCATTTGGTGGGTAGTCTAATTTCGCCTCAGCTTGAAGGTATTGATGACAGAATCGATTCACATGTTGCATCCACGGTATCGACATTCCGCGTCAGCCACGACTTATATTCTCAAATTAGCAAGTCTTTGGATTCAAGGCGTCCGGAACGACGGCTAATTCATAATGACTGATTTCCTGTACTATGGCGGTTCTACATCAGTCACGTGCTTTGGGGGCTCGGCGCATCCGGCTATTTCAGGCACTGGAAGGAGGGGGAAATTGATCTATGCACCCATCTAGTTGACTAATAATAGTAGTGTACTTCAACGAGCCTCCCTACGAGCTACAGCGCCGTATTTAATAGACTAGGCCCAGAGGTAAACGCATGCAGAATTGAGGCTTGGACCTGCTGGATGAGTGAGATTTGGTGGGAGCCACGAAGAGGCACGGAATAGAGAGCACGTGGAATGGACTGGGCATGAACGGCTGGTTACTGATAATATATCCAGGCTACGGACATGAGCCATCTATGTAGCCAATATAATAGATACAGGATGTCATGGGTTGCTGCCCTAGAGTAGATCTGGTCGGTTTCTCGGACAACGCTTAGCTCTGTTGTCAAGATGTGCTCAGGATAGGTAGGCATCATTTGCGCTTCTATCTTCCTTCTTCATAGAGCACAGTTCTGATAGCACACGCCCGGCTGCGCGCATAACCTCGGTAGTGCCGTGACGTATACATGACGAATCAGAGCCGTATGTATTGCAGAGCGTTGAGAATGATGGCTTTGTAGGCTTTTCGGGGACTAGGTTCATCAAGAACTCCCGAGCATTCTTGATACAATTTCTCGCACTAGCTTGCCACGTGTTTATTAAGGTGTAGTTCTGAAAGTTCCTGCACTGCCTCTGAGGCCATTTAAAGGGTCGCCTTAAAACCCCATAAACAGCATATTCGGTATGGGTGGCCATGACAGGCTAACACTCATCATCCCAAGGACTGCATTTGACCTCGCATTTCAATTCCCCAGATGGCACGGTACCGTGCTCAAAATACTCGGCAACGGCTTCGGTAACACAAGAGCTCCTATCATCTGGAAAAACAGTATGGCCTATGGACTCCTGGACGATAAGGCCTGCTCCGGGAAAGCTAGCGGCCATGGTTCGAGCAGAGCTATATGGCGTGGCGGGGTCGAAGCGCGTGGATAGAAACAGCAACGGTACGGCAGGTTTTTCTGGATCAAGTGAAGGGTTGGCTTCTGGCGCGGTGAAGGGGCCCTTGAAGGACCAATTGGGCTTGAAACGCCAGCTGGAGCAGGGCAGGCGGTTCATGGCCATTGTGGCGCCGAATACCTGGGATATATTAGTCATGGAGTTGACGTACTGCTGCCACCAGCCGGCGTCTTTGCCGGTCACATCCATCCCGTCGTTACAGGCGACGGCTGTGAAGGCCGGTGTGTCACCTTGTGCCTCGGGCGAGTCTGGATCTATGAATTCCTTGCCACAGTTTTCTTGTAGGTTAGGTGCTTTATTCGCAGCGAGAGCGAGAGCAGTGGTGTTGCCGGCGATGGCCTGGGCGAGAAATTTGGCCAGGGGCTTGAAGGCACCGTAAGGCTTGTACAAGGCCACTGACAAGCTTTGGCGGACATCAATGCCGGTGAGAACGAAGGCCCGACCATCCGAGAGAGTACCCCTTGGAGACTGATCAAGCGAATGAATGTAGAACCAGATGCGATCTTTGATGTTGTCGGCGCTCGTATCGTTATCCTGCCTGAGCGGACACTTGGTGGCACCGGCTCGGAAACGGCCGGAAACGAAGGCTTCGAATGCCCGGTCAGTATCGCGAATGCTGGTTTGAAATCCCTGGACGCGTGTGAATCAGCTAGGTCGACCATTTTCCACAGTGTTGCGGTGCCTTTCTTCCATGTGCACTCACCGACCCTGTAGCCCAGTCTTGAGCATCGACGACACCGTCTAGCAGGAGGCGGTCAACACGGCCAGGAAAGAGGGATGCGAAGACGGCGCCCAATACGGTTCCGTAGGAGAATCCGATATACTTGATCCTGGCTTTGTTGCTGCCTCCAGTGCGCGACGAGCTGCCTTGGGCACTGCTGGTCATGCCTACTGAAGCATTATTCGACCTCCGCAACTCATCGGTCTTATCGAGCATCTCGATAATATCGCGGGCAACATTGGGCGTTCCAGCGTAAGCCATAATGGGCTCTCGCGATTTATCCGCTTCGTAGCAAAGCTGGTTATACGCATCCTCAAGCGCAAGGTTATATTCAATTGCCTGCAAGCCTGTGCCCACTCCCCCGGTTTCCGCAGCCAGCAGTTCCTGGGCTTTGCGGTCGAGGTCTTGCTTAAAACATAGAGATCGCGGCGTACTGTGGGCAACGCCCCGTGGATCGAAGGAGACGATTTCGTAATGCCGGTTTTTGTTGTCGAGTCGTTTCTGCAATTGTCTACCGCGTAATGACAGTGATTGGACTCCAGACCCCCCGGGCCCCCCATAGCCTATGAAAATGGGGCCCCCGAAGGATGGATCAGTATCGGGGACTATGGCGGGCAACTTGATCATGGCAATGGCGGTCGAGCGGGTATCGCTCTGGTTAAGCCAATCAAGAGGTAGCTTGAGCCGTGCGCACTGAAAGCCGTCATAGCAGTCGTGATACTGAAGATTAGAGGAGGGAGTGATGCTGTCCCAGTGGAAAGTGGGATAATCAGCTGCAGCAGCAAGGCTACCGCCAGTCCATGCTAGAGCCCATGGCACGGGACGCATGTCTGCTTCACCAGGGATGGTCTTGGGCGGTTCGACAAGAACACGGGAGAGCCAGGTAGGAAGAGACGTCTAGACGCTCATCATTTCCAGGGACCTTTGCAGCCAAAAAGTAGCATTTATAATTAAGCTGCGAGGTTGTGAACATGCCGTAGCGAGTTACATCCCGACCAGTCGCCCAACCAAGGCCATGACGTCAAAGCCAAATGGACTTTTATGGATGTCTTTTGGAGAGGCGGCCATGATCTCGGAAACAGTGGGATGCTGCTTTCAGGCTCGAAGCTATGAGACTGGAAGGAGAGAGATGTTGAACCGATCACGTTCGGCAGCTTCGGGCTGGATGCCGCACGGTGTTCGAAGGATTTTTAGAAACGGGATAACTCGCTTGGGAAGAGACGCGGTAAAAACACTCTCCCACAGGCCGATTCGCGGGCCGTTACTCCTTTCCGCCGAGGCGTGCGCACCATGAACGTAATTGAGGAGACGGCGCAATCGTTTAAAGGCTCGGGGCTACTGGTACTGGCGAACCTTGTTTGGAAGCTAGCCATAATAAAGTTTTTGCGTTGTCTTGGGCCTAGGTGAGTGGAGCGATATTGGCGTAACGTGCTTGATGCCAAGCCTGCTCTCCTCGCTTCATTCTCATTCCGTCCATGTTCAGTTTCTTGTCTAATTAGTCTAATTTTAGTCGTCGGAGCAGAAAAGTTTTCAACCACGACTGCCTCATGTTTGCGCCATGGAGCCGTAAAGGTAAAGAAGGCGAACAAGTCTAGTGCGAGCCGAGAAGTTCTCCGCAGAAGCTCTGAGCTGTCAAGCTTTTCTAGGGGCTAAATCTGTCACCCGGCCTTGCTTTTGCGTGTCAACAGTGGGAAATCGGGCTCGCCTGGGGCTGTCGGGAATCGGGGCTACAGATGACCTCGAATAGACCCCGAAGCAGGCCGGAGTGCAAGAGTTCTCCTTCTGCGCTTCGTTTTGGATGGCTCATGGACCCGCGGCTCTCGGTGCCCGTGCATGCACGCGGCGGAGAAGCTTCCCTCTCGCGCCGCACATCAGCAGCCGAGGCGGCTCGGAGGCATGGATAGACTTATAAGATCTGGTGTTGAGTCGAGAGATGGACACAATCAGGTCGTCACCGGCAAGAAATTC
>KB853639.1:17894-28120 GCA_000372705.1 Cerataphis brasiliensis yeast-like symbiont
AGGAGCGCAAGATAGGCGGCCCGCGCAGGATTGCAGCCGATCTCGTGGCCGCGTCTCACTGGTTGGCGCCCGTCCCGGCGTGCACCTGGGTCTTCCAGCAGTGCAGGGGATGTGCGCGAGTTGAGTCACCTTCGTCCTTGTGGACGATGGAGAACTGGACGACGTGGAAGAAGCAGATGTCGTTTATCGCCGCCGATGGGCGCTTCGGTGCCGATACTCGCGCCCTGGCGACTTTACTCAAGAATAGAATGGATCGCCAGGACGGAAGCGTCGTCGAGGGCAAGCCAGATCATCATGCTTCAGCGTGAAGTCGTCTGTCTTCATTCGCTCGACAGGCAACCCAACTCAATCTCGAGTTGCAGGGGCCGCCTGGTTCGCATTGGTTTTATAGTGCACAGTTGTGTCTGGCCACATTTGCTCCCAGGTGTCAGGGTCGACTGGTCATGCTCTTTGAATGTGAAATTTTGAAAGCTTCATGCCTGGACTCTAATCAAACTTATCAGACTACGTGAGCAGGCTGCCAGTTCTAACTATTTTATCCGCTTGGAGCCAGTCAAGATGATATTTTTTTGGGGGGGTGCTTTTTAGGTGCCGGACTCTAATTTATTAACGTACAGCATGTGTGTGCACCATCGCGAAAAACCCTGCCAGGTTGACGAAAGGGGCTCGGGCCCGTCAATTCAAGCCGACCCTGTCCGCAGCACCATCATGGGCGCGAGTTTTGTATCATCCGCTAACATGGGGCACGTCCAACTCCTCCCCAGCACTGTGTCAGTCTTGAGACAAGGAACTCATCAACATTGTAGAGACCCGAGGCCTCATAAGTCCCAGAGGACTTTTCCCTCTGGCATCAAGAAAGACCATGATATCCCCGCCTCTTTTTTTTCTGCCAACCTCTTCTCGTGCCGGCACTCTTCCTTATCATTTCCCACTAGTTGGAGCCTGCGCTTACCAGCCTTGGCCAAAGGGTTTAGTTGGCTTATCAGCTACTGGACTTGTTGCACGTGCTGCTTGGGTTTGATGACTTCTCCGAGATCCTTAAACTTATTGTTATATTGGGCACAAGGAGGGACTATCCACCACACGGCTTCTGCGACGGGATTCCTGGGAGGGTTCCCCGTCGCCCGAACATGCTCGTCTCGCGTAAGCGGCTCATCCGCCACGAGCGAGCGGCTTCCCGCCCAACCTGATCACCGCTATTAGCGGAATGCTCCTCGGCGGCTTTGTCGCGGATGACAATATCACATGACAGGGGCCGAGGTTATGCCGGCCGGAAAGGTCTACTTTAGGTCTGACAGCTGAGTCTCCTCAACCTTAGCCTGGAACAGAAATTGGTGAAACAATGTCCTCTGAATCTTACAGTGTCCGCAGGGAATGCGCTCACATTACAGATTTGCGGCATCGGCGATGCGGCATGCGGCTGTGCTGAGGATTCGATGGATCCTTTACGGCCAAGGCACCATCCGCGAATAAGTTGGAAAGGAGATCGCACGCGCCTCGCTGCGCAGGAACACGGAGTAGAACGGCCGAGGCCACGATATAACAAGCTTTCCCCCCTCCTTATGCATCCACTCATCTCAACGAGTCTCCCTGCAAGCCGTGTACCATAGAGTGTAGACCCAGAGAGGTAGCCGGATCATCAAGGGAGCTTTTATCGAGTATACTTGTATCTATTGAGCATACCAAAGTGGGTCAATTGTGGCTAGGAAGGGCTAGGAAGGGCGCACCACCAAGTGTCTATGCGTGAATGCTACACAGACGTGCGACCGTAGTCGGATCAAAAGCGCTAGTTGCACACGCACACCCGCTCTCGCGCAACCTTGTCGGAGCGTCACAAGAAGCCCGCCACGGAGGGCAGAAGTCAGAGAAAAGCGACTCCCTTTTGGGCCTCAAATTGAGTGAGTAAGTGACGTTACAAGCGAGTGGTCGATTTGTGTGCGCGTGCAACTAACGCCTGTGATCCCGCTACGAAGTTACGGTACTTCGTAGCGGGTCGGGGGAGCAAGCATGCAAATAGCGGCTAGGGTGCACCGATTACTAAGACTTATTAGCTGGATAACTAGTCGTGGCCCGTGGTTTGGTAATTGTGGCCGACAATTGTTCCGGCAGGCTTTTCACTCTCCAACTCACTTTCTTCTCTCCCCAACCCCCCTTCCCCTTCTCTTTCCTGCATTCTCGTACGCCTTCAAACCGCTCCGCCTGCCGCGCATCGTCGCCCACAAAACGCTTGCCGCAACGCCTGCCAGCCTAAGCCTTTTCCCACTTGCTCTATCGACGACTGTTCTGTCAGTCGCGGCGAGCAACCTTTTCGCATTTCAAATCTTCCCTGCTCCTTTTCTCACCGCCCCCTCCAGCCCGAAATTTTCGGCTTCCGCCATCGCCACTTGACCTCCTCCAAGCGGCCACAAGCTACGCTACCCTTCCACGAGGAACAATAACCCTTTCATCCAGGACTTCTGGTGCATATTGCTGTATATGTATCAGCACGATCCGCTCAACGTACCCTCACACCTTGTCCTCAAGCTGCAGTTTTTCCGCATACCGCGAAGACCGTGTCGACCCGATATTAGCTCTGACGGCTGAGTTCATCAGGCCTCGAGTTCATGCCTACCCTACTGCGTCTCGCGATACACCCCATCTTGCCCTATGCCAAACACGCGTCTATTTGAGCTCTGATAACTTCCGCGCTCGTCCTCGCGATCAACTCATTGCATTACAAGTCTCCTCGCTCTTCATGACTCATCGACTTTTGCCTTGAGGTCTTTCTGCATCAGCTCCCGACGTGCCGTCTAGTCCGCCGTATCAAGCGTCACTCACTCAACTTTGTCGTTTCATCACGTCACCATGGCTCTTATCAACGTTCGTCGCGATGTCAGCGACGTCTTTTACCGCTACAAGATGGAGCGTCTCCAGACCAAGATCGAGGGCAAGGGAAACGGCATCAAGACAGTCGTCGTCAATTTGCCTAGTGTCGCTGCTTCGCTCGCTCGCCCGCCTTCGTATATCAACAAGTACTTCGGCTTTGAATTGGGCGCCATGACGAACAATGATCCCAAGGATGATCGTTGGATCATCAATGGTGCTCATGAATCTGCCAAACTACAGGATCATCTCGATGGCTTCATCAATAAGTTTGTCCTCTGCAAAAAGTGCAAGAACCCAGAGACTGATGTCAACATCAACAACGACCGGATTCTGCTCGACTGCAAGGCTTGCGGCCAGCGCACCGATGTTGACCTCCGTCTCAAGCTGTCTGGCTACATTCTTAAGAATCAACCGGGCAAGAAGGGGAAAATGGACAAAGCCGAACGTCGAGCCGCCAAGAAGGCTAAGCAGCAGAACGGCAATGCGGGCAAGGACAACGGCACCAACAGCGGTGGCGACGATGGCTCTGAGAACGGCTCAAACGAACACGAGGAAAACGGCGATGCTGTTAGTGACGAGGAATTCCAGAAGATACAGGCTGTTACACCCAAAGACGTGGTCGTCGAGATCAAGGATGACGAGTGGGCTGTTGATATGAGCGAGGAGGCGATCAAGGCTCGCCAGGCTCGGCTTCCTGGCGAGTTCAAGCAGAAGCTCAATTTGAATGAAGACGACGATGAAGATGGCGAGGTTGGCGGCAATACCGTTTACGATGAACTCGGCAACTGGATTCAGCAAGAGGCCGAGGCCAAGGGCGGTACTGACGAAGTCGAGTCGATCAACATTTACCTCAAGGCCAAGGAACTCGGCATTGAGGGAAAGCATCGAACTGTTTCGGTTCTTGCCCAGACTCTATTTGACCGCAATATCTGCGCGCAGATTCCCAAGCGTGCCAGCATGCTCAAACAGGTTAGTCATTCCCCGCTTGAAGCTAATTGAATCTGATCGTCGAGCTGACTCGAACCAGATCATCACCTCGGACCGCCACGAGAAGGCACTGCTCGGAGGCAGCGAGCGCCTCATTGGCACAGTGGGCAAAGACCATCCTGAAATGTTCCAGCACATTGTGAAGATTCTCCAGCTATACTATCATCACGATCTTGTCACCGAGGACGTGGTCACAAAGTGGGGCACCAAAGCCAGCAAAAAGTACACAGATCTGGCTACATCGCGGAAGATACGCCAGGCTGCCGAACCCTTCTTGAAGTGGCTTGAGGAAGCTGACGAGGAAGAGTCCTCCGAGGAAGAGGACTAACTTGGAGCCGACTCAGCCATGTAGGCTGATGAGAGGAAGCTGTTCGGTCTTTTGATACTTTTCACTCATTTGGTTTCGTGAAGTCGAGAAGCCGCAGGGAAGCAGGGGAGATGTTGGCGGCCTTGATTGGAGCCCCCTTCCACAAAAAAAGATTACTATTCTGTCCGTTTGCTAGCAGCTAGCGTCTAAATAAATAAGTCAAACAATATGATTCTGGTACGATAAATTGTTCAGAGTGCATGCGGTGTATCACGCACCAAGGCGCCAAGAGGGCAAATTGCTCCGAGTTGGTCTGGTTCAGACAAAGGGTGATCCTCAAGCATGAGAGTTTTCCGCGTATACCACCCATCTATCATAACACGCTTCTCAGCATGTCGAAAGTTCTCAACAGAAGAAAAAAGACTGGTATTCTGTTAGCTCAGCAGATGGCGTTGATGCAGTTGGCGTCATTTTAAGCACCCCCAGCCTCGGCCGCATTCCAGTCCGAGCGAGCCTCCAAACCGCTCCCACCACCATCATGGGCGGTTTCTTCGCCGTAGGTCGAGGGAAGAGGCTCTTGAGCCTCGTCTTTGGCGAAGATGAGGGACGACAAAGTCTCGGCAGCCTGATGAGTATCCGGGTAGGTGACGATGCTGTCAAACAGGACAGAAAGGTCGGTGACGACGTCGTGGAGAGCTTTGAGCTGGCCAGTCTGGTCTGGGGAGGAAGAAGTCGGACCCCGCGGGTCGATACAGATGTAGCGGGCGGCGAAATTCAAGTCCCTGGCAAGTCGAACAGACTAAGGAAGAGGTTAGCCGATGAGCCGCGAGTGAGGAGGAGGGACCTGGGAAGTGAAGACAGGGGGGGATGGTGGGTATGGGGTGGTTTCCATCCAGAAACCGAGAAAGCGACGGGGCGTACTTCAAGGTCCAATAAAATTAGCGGGACCTTGCCAGACTCAACAGCGGAATCGACGGCGCTGATGCTCGTGCCGTAGTCGATTCCGTTCGTCGTGTGATACTCAATGAGGCGGTCTCCGTCACGGAGTTGGCGGAATTCCTGAACCGCGACGAAATGGAAGCTCTTTCCCCTAACTTCACCTTCGCAAGGCTCCCGTGACGTATGTCGGACTATGGTCGCGAACACACCCTTGTGTTTCTGCATTAACCTTTCTACCAGTCCGGACGTGTCTGCGCCCTCCAGGCCCGTGATAATAACGGGCTCGCGGTTCCGCGGCATGTCGCTCTCGTCTGCCACGAACTGGCTCTCTGGCTCCTCATTGTCGCTGAGATCATCGAAGACGCAATGAATGGAGTCAAGATCCTCGATCTTGTCCAGCGCTCGCAGCTTGCCTGTCCTGGCTAGTCGGAGCGCTCGCCAGGTTTGAGCGCTCTTGCGGCGTTTGGCGCCAGCCTTTGCCTCCGGGGTCGATGCCGTTTTCACGGCTAAATCTGCATCCGCTATTTTTTGCTGGAAATCCATTAAATTGGGGACCTTGAACCGCTCTTTCTGAAGAGCATCAACCATACGCTGCTTTTCGGGGTCTATACGGAGAAATTCCATATTGACAGCACCGATAGGAGTTGGCCGAAGCCTCCTACTGGTAGCCATCCGCTGAGCGCTGTCAATGGCTTCCTTATAAGAATTGGGGAGGACGGAGTCCCGTTGAATAGGCGGGCAGCCAGCCATCTTCCAGAAGACCCAGTTCTTGTCCCTAGCAAGTACGGTCTCGACGGTTCTATAAAAGTAGGGCCCGTCATGGCCCCTCTTCAAATAGTCTGATATGGTTGTCTTCATCTCGTTTGCCCACTTGGTCTAGGCTATGTTAAATCATCTACCTTCGACTGAGGAGTCAAGCAGTGCGTGTAACTTACGGCATCTTCATTTGACTTTTCATTATATATGACCGATTTGTTGGAGGCGTTGACGCTGGTCAATTTGTCTTTTGCTTCTTCAGACTGAGATAATATGAAGTCTATGATGATAAGGGCTTGTACGAGAACATGACGCCGAAAAGACAGGTCGCTAATCTTGGACAATGTTAGTGTTTATTCGCCAGGGTTCGTATTGGCCGGTACTGACTTCCAAGCCAAATAGGTCTTTGCTGGTGAGATATTTGGGGCTGAATGTCTCGAGACCATCGGTGGCCCCGCCCTCTTCTTTCCTGCGCCGCAAGTCCCGTCTCATGTTCTCCATGGGCTTTGAGGAATGGATAGCCTCATTATTATGGATGGCCAGAAAGACTTTCATGGTAGCTTCGAGGCTGCCCTTGAAGTGAGAGAAATGTGCCGTGTCAAAAAGCTTCATAGGCTGGCTAAAGCTTTCCTGCATCGACCAAAAGAGGGGGTAGAGCTTCTCCAAGTCAAGAGCATCTTGTAAATTGGCGTCCAGCGAAGTGAGTCCAGAGCCTGAAGCTAACGTCTTCAAATCTTTAGGCGTTGGCTGGGTATCGACAGCCATGGCTAATGTAGCTTCTGCAGAGCTTGGATGTTCGTAACTGGTCACGTTCTCAACGTGATATTCACCACGCAGGTTCACAGAGCTTCTGTCACCCAGAGGAAAGCTTTGGAACATGAAGATGAAGACGCGGCCACAAAAAGCGGTATCTTCTGCGCGGGACAATCGGCGAAGGAGTTCGTTACAGCTTCGCAGTATAACAAGATTCTTTTGTTTGAAGTGCTTGGCAGTGATTCGCTCGCGTCGCGACTCCAGATAGTCGAAGATTCTAGTGCACCCAGCAATTGTTTGACTATCCAAGAGCTCCTCAACGAGCCAGAACAGCAGGGCTGGGTCGCATTGACCATTATCCGAGAGTAGCGACAAGATATCAAGCAGATTCCACATTCTGGTAAATTCGGGGGCGTCAATCGAGATGCTTGCCTACAGAAAATAAGCGTCTGTCTGGAATATATCGAGCGGGTTCTTACGATGAGTCGCTGGAAAATTTCTCTTGCAGCCGTCTCGATGACGGCAAACCGCCGGGCTTTGGCCATTTCCAGGGCATTCTCGTTGTCCTCATTTTCTGAAGCGGCACCGTTGGAGAGGGTTTCTGAAACGCGGCCGAAGAGGTCATTGAGGGCGGATGAGCCGAGAGGTGGCTCGATCGTCGACGTCATCTTGGCAGTCAATGCTTCGTCGAGAAGTTCGTCAAAGAGCGCCACCGCGTTCAGAATGGCGGGGACGCCCGGCTGGTGCTCTTCGAATGCAGGCATTGTAGTCGCCAAGCATCCAGTAATGACGGGACGAAAGAGGCGTCCTACGCCGCCACAATCCCGCAACACTTGATCAAGTCTGGTCGCGGTGACTGGAGAGGTGATTCCGAGAGGCGAAGGGCTTCCGGGCGCTTTTACTGCTGCACCAAGGCTTCAAGACTTGCAGGGCCCGCAGATCCGTGGGGTTTTTGCCACAGACGACCGACAGCTTGATCAATGAATATGTTTGAGTGCAGGAAAAAGGAGAGAAGGCGCAAAAAGGCGGCGGGCGACGCAGGCATTCGGTAGGGCTACCTGCTGATTGGCACCAACACCTCAAATTCGTACCATCGGCGCAACAACTTCTTCATAGTGTGCGGCCGTGTTCTGGTTGGTTGGTTTGGCGCGACGTGAAGGGACGCACTAAGCGCGGCTAGGGCACGTGGCTATTGCGGCCAAATACAGTCTAGTTGGGCAGGCTGTGCGGCATCATGCATTTATTTGAAAGCCTCGCCATGTGAGATTGTGCGAATGGATATTCGTATGGATGGTGTGTGCATGAGCCCTCGAGCCGCTAAGTCTGCAAGGAGTCGATCCAAGCTTTCATCGGGACTCAACGAACACAGCAAGGCAGGCCTGCCTGCCTTGGTCACCCCTTCCTATCAATTCAAGACCTGCCTTGGTGCCGCATCGGGGCACGAGACGCTCAATTCGAAGGCCCCAGCTCAATTCACGACTACACATGCCCTTCTCTTGCACCTTGCTAATTGCCATAACGGCTCAAGCACCTGCTCAGAGCCTGAGTCGTCAGTCAGCGCCAGACAGACTGGTTCCAGCCGCCAGACTGGCCAAGGGGTGGAAGTGCAGCACACATCGCTGGCCCCGTGGGCGCGTCGAGATCAGCTGGTCGTACATTTCCATGGAATTTTCTGACATGGACGCATCGGGGCTCGTGCTGAACTTGGAATATACTTCTCGTAGTAGTGTCTTCATTTCCGCCAAGGCAAGACTGGAGGTGGCAAGACGTCCCGGCGTGTCAGCGCGCCACTCTCGCTGGTTTGTTACGAGCCGGCCGGGATTGAGGAAACTGACTGCTTGCCAACACAGCCGCGCCCGCCCTTGGAAAATGCAAACAACAGCCGCCGTCGATCCGCGTCACCAATAGGCTCCAGCCAACGGCGCGGGTCGAAGACGTCCGGCTGCGGGAACACGTCCTCATTGATTCGATGGACAGAGTATGCCTGGCAGCTCACGACGGTCTGTCCCGGTAATGACAAGCCATCAAGGGTGCAACCTCCCGTGGGTACGAGGCGCGGAAGGGACATGGGGATGGCCGGATAACATCGCAGGCCTTCACACACGACGGCGTCCAGGAATGGCAACTGTTCCGTGGGCACGTCAGGGTTGCCCTGTAACTCGTTTGTCAGCATTTGCTGGTAAGTGAGAGATCGGGGCTGCGAAAGCTCCCACATAAGGAAGCACAGAGAGTCGCCAGTCGTGTCGATTCCCGCCACCATGTGATCAAGGCACTCGGCAGCCACGTCGTTGGCATCAACTTGGCCACCATCTTGTCTCAGACGGCTTAGGAGAGTAAAGTTGGCAGCATCAATGTGTCTGCTCGTTTCCCGGACATAGGCCTCCACCAAGGGCACTTTCCTGGGGTTCACAAACACAGAAAGCACCCCCGCCAATAGTCGGTGAAGGAATGGGCTGTAATAGGATAGGAGGCGATCTGGGTTGAGTCTCGCGGGTCAGCTCCGCAAGATCTGCACTTATCCATACTCGCGGGACTGACTCTGCAGACTGTCATCCGTCGTGACTTGAAGCATCATCTCCTGATGCTCCAAGTTTTCAAAACAGTCGGAGCCATGAGGGTGAAAGAGGTGATTTGTGATGCAATCACAAGCGTAGGCGTGCAAAGCTGGAGTGGTCAGGCGAGCTCGATAACAAGCAAGCACTCGGATGTGGCGCCGTAGACGAACCAGGCTTCTCGGCGCAGGATCAGTAAGTCTTGGCCATGCACGTCCGAAAAGTTCTGTGCACCTACGTATATATCCGAGGACCTAGGTCGCGAGACGGACGTGCAGTGATGGACAAAGGCCCGGGAACGGTCCTGGATGCCTTGGGTGGCGACACAGCGCATGATGCTTGAGTTGGCATAGCGGTCGGCAAGAAGTTTCTTCCGCTTGGCGTGCTGGCAGGACGGTTTGCCCGCCTGGTCAGCGCGGCAACGGCTGAGTCTGAGGTGGTATGCGGCTGGTTACCTCCGCCTTGTCCAGCATAGTGAACATGGTCCTAGCGCCGAAACAATTAGAGGAGCGTAGAGGGCGCCGAGACAATACAAAGGAGGCTCACATCCTCCCAAAGACGCGGAAGAGGTGATAGAAGTCAGACTTGTCGTAGCCGCTTCCACCGGCGCAGTAGATATCTCGGATGGCCGGCCAGGACGTGAAGGAGAGCTCGTTTGGACCAAGCCGCACCACAGGCCCGTACTGCTGGTGGAGCCGGTGGATGTAGACCGTTCTGCCGGCATTCAACTCACTCCATCTGAGGACGAGTGATGTAAAGAGTGTCAAGGGCGGCCCCGGCACCCTGCGGAGCGGCGAGTTGAGGCAGCGGACTAGCCAGAGGAAAAGGCGTGACGAGCACAGTATGGCGAAGGCGCACCAGGACAAGGGAAGTAACATGGGCCACAGGGACATGATCCAAACAAGATACGATGCTACTGTTAGATGTCTCAGATCATCGACGGCAGGCAATAAACTGCTTGGGAACGAGGCAGGCGGGTTCAGGAAGGGCGTGTGGGTGCCTTGGGATGGATGAGTGCAAATGCACGCGTCATAATGCCCGCTCCGTGAAGCTGCAGATTATGGCCG
>KB853639.1:31649-42787 GCA_000372705.1 Cerataphis brasiliensis yeast-like symbiont
GACATATCCCCAAGTCGTTTTTTTAGGCCGCCTAGATGCATTGTTGTCCGATGAATTGAGCCGATGATGAGTTGTAGAAGTTGCTCGAGGCGGTTGGAAGGAGAAAAAAGTGTTATGATGAAGCCGTATTGAAACTGATGCCGTAGCTGGCCGCGTTGGCGGCGGGCTGGCGATGGTGGTTGTCTCCATCAGTGCGTACTCGTCTTCTATCCTCGATTAGGCACGCCTGACGGCGATCATATCCTCGATGCCGATCTCGAACCCCTCCTCCGCAGGGTCGTCGCTCTGGAAGGGGATTCTGTGGTAGATGCCGGAGGTCTGCCAGGCGATGAGGTCGGGGGCGATACCGAACTCGGCCGAGGTCATGTAGCCGAAGGCGCGCATGGTGGAAGCGGTGAGGCAGCCAGACTCCCTGCTGATAGCCGAAACGGTCGGCGGCAAGGCGGATGATTCCCGTTCGTAACGTGGTCGTCGACATCTTGCCCACGATGTGCCAGTCGGCGACCTGGCGCCAATCCATGTTGACAGTGGTCAAGTCCTTGAACGGGTACAAGCTGCGGAACCCGTTGCGCGGTAGGTCGGCGTCGATTTCGTTTGTAGGCATGCCGGGCATGCCCGCGAGCCTACCCGTCCATCTATCCGTCTCGGAAGTCTCACGCGGCAGCGGGACGATGAGCCTGTACGGATAACAATGGTTAAAGGTCAAGATGGCGGTGCTGCAGCGCCACTCCCCTTTAATGGCCGCGGCTCCAATGAGGTGGTCGAGCAGGTTAGCGAGTACCTTGCGCTTGGCCGCCGTGCCGACACCCATGGTCTCGAAGACGACGATGACGGTGATGATCCGTACGGACCCGTTCATGATCCAGTACTCGATGGGGTTCTCGATCCTGGCCACGAGGTCGAAGACATCCATGCCACAGACGTCGATCGTGTATCCCATTCTCTTGGCCGCCATCTCTATGGTCTCCATCGCGGGCAGGTCCCTTGCCGGGTCGAGGTACGCGCCCTTCTCCCTGTCCGTCAACGGGACCCGGCACAACTTCATCACCATCGAGGCGTCGGTGGCGCAGAGCCTGGCCAACAAGCCGTACCTGAAATCGGGCACGGTTAACAGGGCGTTAGAGAGCCCGCACTCGGTCTTCATGATGGGCCCGTTGATGTTTTTTTTTGTGACTGTGCTCGCTCGTTCAAATCGGCTGCGATGGAGTCAGAAAGTTCCGGTCGTCAGCTACGGCTTCCGTCCCCATGATCAACGGCTTCTTGCTGCTCACAGAGACGCGAGGCGTGGTAGGCCTGGTTCCCGGTCGGAAAGCTCTCGGCCAAGTCGGTTCTGTTGGCGACCGGTATCCGACTGCCGACTGCCTTTGCCGGACAGTCAAACAAAATCCATCGACACCCTTGAAGGTCTCATCGAGCGCTCGAATTCTCAAGGTGTGAAAAATCAAGTCAAGTCTGCCGGTTTAGCGGCAGCCCAGGTCTAAAATAATAATAACCCCACAACCTCGGCTGCAAGGATCAGCCTAATATTAAGGTCCCCGCCGTCCTGCGCGCCTGATGTCGCCTGCGAGTGGCGATTTGGAATCGCAAACCGGGTCGAAACAGCCGCACCGCTTGACGAGCACCTGATAAACCCGCCGACTTTGCGATTCAAGGCCTGGCTGGGGCTTCTGGCGAGATGCTCTAAAACGTCGATAAGTAAAAAGTAACTAGTCGAGGAGTCGCATGCCACCCGACAAAGCCCATAGGACGTCAAGCCACTTGTCACATGAGCCACGATGTTGATATATTCTCGCACCAGGCGCGGACACGGGGCCTCCAGAGCAAGGAGCGGGTCCGTCCGCCCCAGCATCAGACGACGTGTTGGCGCCCCGATTATCTACACAAGTCAAAGCCCAGCGGTTCAGGCCAGATTTTCAACTGGCGTGTTTTGGCGGGGCGGGGCTCCGGGGCATGAGGCCATGAGGGAGGGACGCCATGTGTCGTCGAGTCAGGCCAGGTGTCGCACGGGCGGCGACGAGCTTTGGCGGGATGCCGCGGTCGCTTGCGCGAGAGGAACATGCCGGGGCGACAAGGGGAAGGCCCGCATGAAGGCCGAAGAGTGATGCTGATGGTGTTGAGGTCGGGCCAGAGCGTACCGCCACCATAGCAGAGGGCTGAAGATGACGGCAATTAATAAAGGGCACGTCTGGATAGGCGTGGAGCGAGAAGCGAGTCTCGGCTCGCAATAGCTCTAAGCAGGAGTATGCCTGGGCTCAGACTAGTTACTCAGCATGTTGACGCCATGAAATACGGGGAGCAGATTTTCTGGATTATATATAACTTAACTATTTTCTTAGGAAAGGGAACGATGTTGTCTGGCGCGGAAGAGACACATGCTCCTCGCAAAGTCGATAGAATATAGACTTGGTGCTACTGGAATCTGCGCTTGAAACTCCTCTGGCACATTAATTGCTCCAACATCCCGTGTACTGCTGCACCCCTTCTGCGTGCCTCCAAAGTGACTGAAATAACGTAGCTAACCCATTGGCTGTCGAGGCGCGATTCGTGGATTCTAGTTAACACTATCCACGACGAGCGTTCGGAAAATGCTTAGCTCCGAAGCTCCGATTGCTCCGGCGCATCAGGACTGGAACCTCATCTTTGCTTTGCCCCATTTTCCGACTACGGTCTCCTCCGAGCCAAGGACCTCGACAAGCCGATAGACGGAGTGGCACGATATCCTTTCTCTGAACAGACAATACTATTTTCCTCCTCCAGCGCCTCGAAGTTTTTGCGGAGCGAGTTGATCCATGCTTGCACCATACCCATCTACGCTCTACTTTGCTCACCTCATCTTGGCCCTTCAAGGCGTGTCTCTAGGCTGGCGGTCATCTCGAAGCCCACCAAAGTTGCACCTGGTTGAGATCAACGCGACCAGCCCGACGGCCTTTGGGAGATTCGACCCAAAAGATCTGCGTAGCGATGCTCCAGCCGTTGGCACCCAAGGAAGCGGCGAACTTCCGAGTCGTCATCCGAAGCTATGAAGACAAGCAATACAAGAGAGGTCTTAAGACGGCCGATCTCATTCTCAAGAAGTACCCCAAGCATGGCGAAACGATGGCCATGAAATCATTAATTCTCAATAGCCAAGGAAAGACGGACGAGGCTTTTGCACTGGCCAAAGAGGCTTTGACCGTGGACATGAAGTCGCACATCTGCTGGCACGTCTACGGGTTGCTATACCGGGCCAATAAGAACTTCGAGGAGGCGATCAAAGCCTACAAATTTGCGCTGAAGCTAGAGCCCGAGTCTTCGCAGATCCAACGAGACCTGGCCATCCTTCAGGTCCAAATGCGTGATTACTCCGGCTACATACAAAGCCGCGTCTCCATGCTCCAGGCTCGCCCGCAGCTTCGCCAAAGCTGGACCGCCCTTGCAATCGCGCATCATCTTGCTGGAAATCTAGCCGAGGCCGAGAATGTGCTCACAACATACGAAGGGACGCTAAAAACAACTCCGTCGCGAAATGACATTGAGCATTCAGAGGCTGTCATGTACAAAAACTCGCTCATAGCAGAGCAGGGCGACTACCAGCGAGCCTTGGACCATCTGAATGGTACTGCGAGGCATAACCTAGATCGGCTTGCCGTCATGGAAGCTCGAGCCGACTACCTTAATAAACTGGGTCGATATGAGGAAGCAGCCAGGGCATATAGGTCACTGTTGGACCGCAATCCCGAACACGCCGAGTATTACGATAAGCTCGTTATTGTACTGGGCATTGCAACCAATGATTTCGAAGCTCGAAAGGCCATCTATGACGAATATGCACATAAATTGCCGCGCTGCGACGCAGCAAAGCGCCTCCCTCTTAACTTTCTGCAAGGTGTGTAGAAAACATCAAAATATTTAGTCTTCAGAAACTTAAAACTAAAAATTGAGTGCAGGCGACAGCTTCAAAGAAGCCACAAGGCAATATCTAACTCTCATGTTGAACAAAGGGGTACCTTCGACATTTGCCAACCTAAAACACCTGTACTCAGATTCCGAAAAGAAACGTGTTCTGAGGGATTTAACAGAGGAATACCTGCAGTCGAAATCTGCTGGTGTTTCTGGCAGGGACCAAGGTCAGGCCGCAGCTCTTCATTACCTTGCCCAACACTACAATCATCACTCAAGCCGAAGCCTGGAGCAAGCTATGGATTACGTGGATCGTGCAATTGAGAAGAACAATAAGAGCGTGGACTTTTACATGACCAAGGCTAGGATATTGAAGCACGACGGCAACCTCCAAAAAGCTTCGGAAATGATGGATCACGCCCGGACACTGGATCTCAAAGATCGCTACATCAACAGCAAGGCAGCCAAGTATCAACTGCGTAACAACGAGAACGACAAGGCGCTGAAGACGGTGGGCATGTTCACACGAGCCGAGACGGTAGGCGGGCCGCTGGCAGATCTCATCGATATGCAGTGTGTGTGGTATCTTACAGAGGATGGAGAGGCATATGCCCGACAAGGCAAAATCGGACTGGCCCTCAAGCGCTTCCATACCGTGGGCAACATCTTCGATGTCTGGCAGGAGGACCAGTTCGACTTCCATAGCTTCTCGTTAAGGAAGGGCCAGGTGCGAGCATACATGGACATGATACGGTGGGAGGATCAAATCTGCAACCACCCATTTTTTCAAAGAGCAGCTCTCAACGCCATTGGCGTCTACCTCAGAATGGCTGATCAGCCGGTAACGAATGGCGTAAACGGCACAAAGGAGCTCGACAATCAGGATGCACTAGCGAAGAAAAAGGCTTTGAAGAAGGCAAAAAAAGAACAACAGCGACTGGAGCGGGAGGCGGCAGAGCGGCAATCAAAGCAGGACCCGAACAAGAATGGGAATGGCGACGTGCAAAAAAAGGATGACGATGTCCTCGGCCTGAAACTGGCAGCCACGAAGGACCCGCTGGGCGAGGCGACGAAGTTCCTGAGCCCACTATTGCAGGCATGCCCTAGAAGCATCGAGGCACAGACGGCGGGTTTCGAGGTCTACATGAGACGCAGTACGTGATGGATGCGATTTCACATTCCGAATGTGAGAGCGAGATCAGTTAATGACGATTGACTGGAACAGGAAAATACGTGTTAGCGTTAGGCTGTCTCAACGCCGCCCTGGCACTTGACCCCGACTCGCCCAAGATACACGAACAAGTGGTTGTCTTGCAAAAAGTGCTTGACGATGCGCCGGACATGACGTCCAGGGCCAGCGAAGTGATGCGCATAAACTTCAAGACGGTTAGCGAGGCAGGAAACCTGGCAAAGTATGTGCACAAGTTTCAGGCCAGGCATACAGGCAGCCCACGTCACGCGCTGGCGACGTTAACAGTCAAGCGACTCATGGGTGAGAACAAGGCCAAGTGCGAGAAAGAAGTGGTCGATATGCTGGCGATGGAGGGGATTGAGGCCTCCGACGCTGTGTTACTGCTGGAGACGCTGGAAAGCTGGCGAAGCCCAGAGGCGAGCGTATTCCGCAAGGCGGCTCGAGCAAAGTGGCCAGAGGTGACGAGACTGGCCTAAAGAAACGGGCATGCAACCCACCCTTAGCTAGACAAGGCCAAGCAAGGCATCCAGAGCGAGGCAGAACTAGGAGGTCACGACAACTAAAAAGGGCAAGGAGCATTGGCCTGCTGACGGGGGGACCTTGAGGGAACACCGTATCATGGCCATGCACATGACATGGGTACATACAGAGGCTTGGGAATGCTCACGAGCAAAAGAGCTGGAGATGCTATACCACGTGCCTTTTCACGAGCCTAAAAACGTTAGACGATGATGAGTCTCTCTGCCTGCTATTCACTGTCAAAAGTACTTCGTACGTGCGCTTTCAAAAGAGAGAGGACTGGAATGAAAATGACACATAAAACAGTGCCAGGTCACTTATTCGTACGTAATCAGCACTAAGTAATTGATTATGGTGGCCAACCCGTGTTCATCGGCCTCCGTCTTAAACACACAAGTTCAGCACAGCTTCTCAACCCTCGTATGCCAATGCCCGCGCATACAGAGCAGGGAATACATTCTGGGGCATCGCTCTTGCAACAGCGCATGAACTGTGCCTCTTCAGTCTGTGACAGGTGAATCGGGACTGGTAACCGTAGCCACGTCGAATCTGCCTTGGTCACATCGGCTTGAGTGACTGCACGGAGGTCGTCTGCAGTCATGAGGACGAAAAGCGAGTCGCTCTTTCTTTCGAACAATGACCTGTCGCTGTCTCTGGCAAATGACCGGTCACTGGCCATACGCGGCACCGATCTGCTCATCCGAGGTGAGAGAGCTCCCGGCGCCGACAGAACGACTGGTACTGATGATCTTTGGTTTATCATCTTGATAGATCCGACTTTCAGGAAGCAAAGACGAAGCCTCTGCTACTTCACCACAGGTTCGTTGACGAGTTCGAGAAGCGCCTTTGTCAGCGTACTCAATACACAGGGGCAGAACACAAGCCTGGTCACCGCCTGATTCCGCTCTACAACGTCCTCTGGGCCGAGCTGTCTGGCACCCAACTTGTCGTCGACTATGCTGCCGAGGCGTCCAAGACGTCGGTCAAGTGTGCGTCCTGGACAGGCGAGATCTGTGCTCAGGTTAAGCATGAAAACACAGAAGCCGGGAGCTTCGTAAGGACACTCATCTCGCGCGCCTATGGCGCGGCTCAACTACAGAGGCGATCTTTGGTTCTCATCAATCCTAGCTCGGGCCCCGGCTGGGCCCCACGGCTTTGGCGTGAGGAGGTAAAGCCGCTCTTCGAGGCCGCCCGGATGGCCATCGATACTGTAACGTTAAAGCGCGGTGGAGAGGCGCTGCAACTAGCGGAACAGGTTGACATCGACAAGTACGACATGATTGCCGCATGCTCAGGAGATGGCACGCCCCACGAAATATTTAATGGACTTGCTCGTCGTGGTGATGCCAGAAAGGCTCTGTCGCGAGTCGCCGTGAGCCTTATTCCTTGTGGGTCGGGAAACGCCATGGCCTGCAATCTATACGGCACACACAAACCGTCGTTGGCTGCGCTTGCCATCATCAAGGGCATCGTGATGCCTCTCGACCTCATTTCCGTGACCCAGGGCAACCGACGCTTTGTGTCATTTCTTTCACAGTCCCTGGGCATCGTGGCCGAGAGTGACCTTGCGACCGAACACCTTCGCTGGATGGGCAGTGCACGCTTCGATTTGGGCGTTTTCACCCGCGTCTTTCGACGAAAGTGCTACCCATGCGATTTGGCTGTCCAAGTCGAAGTCGGTGACAGGGACGGAAAAGACGGTCTCAGGGCACATTACAAACGCCGCCGCACTGGCGACGCGAGCTTAGACGAGACGATCGCCGACCAGGACGAAGAAAATGGCTGTCAGAGCAAGGGTCTACCGCCCTTGAAATACGGCACGATTCAAGATCAGCTACCTAATGGTTGGAAGCTGGTCTCGCACGACAACATTGGCACCTTATACTGCGGCAACGTGAGATAAAGACTCCCAAAGTCCCCTTCCCTTTGCCCCTTTGTTCTAGCTGACGACGAGATTTATTTTTGTGTTGAATTAAAAACGAAGCAGATGGCATACATGGCCCCTCGCATCAATTTTTTCCCGGCTGCCTTGGCTTCTGATGGATGCATGGACCTCGTCTCCATCAAGGGCGACCTGTGGCCCATGACTGCCCTCAAGACGCTCATGTCGGCAGAGACGGGCAAACTGTTTGACAGGCCTCAAGTGTCATACCAGAAAGTGTCGGCTTACCGACTCATTCCACGTGGTCAGACAGACGGCTATATCAGCATCGACGGCGAGCGGGCACCATTTGAGCCCTTCCAGGCAGAAGTCCACCAGGGTCTGGGGCGGGTCATCTCGAGGCACGGATGCTTCGAGGCCGATGGGCCGTCCAACTGGGACGCGGTGTCGGTGATGGAGAGCAGCAAAGCAAGCGATCGGGCGGACTTGCGGTGACATGCGAGGACCACGGAAAGGCGAGACGAGACGACGCAGCTGAGAAACAAGGGGGACATACGGCGAATGAGAAAGAGAAGCGTGAGATACCCATGAAGTTGTCATTATATTTTTCTATACTCGCTCTTGGCCGGCTGTGGCTGCGGGCAAGATGCAGTGTAAAGTTGTGGATAGAACGACGAAAGATCAGGGCCGTTTGATTGTGTTACCTTCAATTGGGCTCATCTGTGTTGTTTTCAGGTCGTTATACGTCGGTGAATCAAGGCCGGTGGTGCTTGGCAGGAGAGGGACCGACCAACAGCGCACCGAGGGAGACCGACTGCCCTTGAAATCTGAGGTCGTACAATCCCTTTGACGGCGAATTATGGATCGTCGAGGCGATGTGTGACGACCACAATCATCCACCTTTCGAAGCCGTCGCTTGAATCGAGTATAAGAGGCTGAATGAGGGAAAATGATGCTCTTTCTCGTGCCGGCAGTCTCTTGGCCCGGTCCCTCAACCCATACTTAGGAGCTAAGAAGGACGGATTCTCGCCGCACAAAGAAACGTAGCCAATCTACAGACTGAACTTCTGTTCTGACGACTCGTGGCCGACACATCCACGCGAAATGGAGTTTTGGAGCCGTCGCTGGCAATTGTCTATGATCAAGCCTGAAACTTGTAGAGGTGAATGGGATCACCGTCGGTGGCAGCACCTTTGCTCTCGCCCCCGAGGAGACCGCAAAGACTTTTATCTAGTGTCACAGACACACCAAGACCTACTCCGTGAGCGTGGCGGCGTTTTTGATCTTTGCTTTCCCTCATCGCCCTGAAGAAAATAATTCTACTCCTTCGACAAGAGAAATATTCATGCCATATCTCGAAGAACAGTGCTCAAGGCCCTCGGAAGCATTGGTCCGCCTCCAAGAAAGACCCCTTATTCCCTGATCAGGCGTTTGCTGAAAGGGGGAGCCGAGGGAGACCACCCAACCGATGTTGGCCCAAACTGCCGACGGGGAGGCGCTGTGTAGAGACTTCTCAGGTCAACGGGGACGACTCAGATATCTCAAGGACAAGGATATGAGTACGCCACTGAGACCACTTATTGTATGTAGGGACTGATCGTATGATGGTTGAAGGCGGTAAGGCGGTACGAGATATTTAGTGACCTTCAACCACAGAGACAATATATGGGACGCGCAGTACTTCGTACTTGCAAAACTTTGGTCAGGCTAACCCGAAATAGAACAACACATTCGGGTTAGCGTTTCTCCGCTCCGACGAGAGACGCACTGGCGCTAAATGTTAACACATGCTCAGAGTTCTTCATCGTTTTACACGAAACTTGAGACAGGGTCGAAATAGGCGGCGCCATGGAGACTGACACGAGCGAAAACCCGGCGGTTGCGGCACGCAGTCATGTGGTTGATATGGTGGAAAAGGCACGGCCGGACCTCATGCAGAGACACGAACGAGAGAGAATTCTTCGACTGCGGGAGGCCAACGCGACATACGGCCGCGGCAAGAAGATCAACACCAAAAAGATCAAGGATAAGAAGCTGCGCAGCAACCTGAAGCGTCTTGAGAACAAGTATCAAGATGCCACAATCAAGGCCAAGGATGCTGAGATACTCCTGGAGAACACCGGCGGCTTCCTCGAGCCCGAGGGGGAACTCGAACGCACCTTCAAGGTGCGACAGGACGACATCACCGCCAGCGTGTCCGTCGCGACGGCGCAAAAGCGGTTTGACCTTCGGCTCGACCAGTTAGGCCCCTACATCTGCGATTACACCAAGAATGGCCGGTTCCTGCTCTTGGCCGGGCGAAAAGGCCATGTCGCTGCCATGGACTGGCGCGAGGGCAAGCTGGAGTGCGAGCTGCAATTGCGAGAGACGGTCCGAGACGTTCGGTGGCTGCACAACAATCAATACTTTGCTGTCGCGCAAAAAAAACACGTTTATATTTATGACCATCAGGGTATCGAGCTACACTGCCTGCGAAAACACCAGGAGATTTTTCACATGGAATTTCTCCCCTATCATTTCCTTCTGGCCACCATTGTAAGTTTTTTGGCCGCCAAACTGCATTATTTCCGAATTTTTCTGACCAGTGCTCAGAGCGCCGTGGGCAATCTCAAGTATCAAGACACATCCACTGGCCAGATCATCGCCGAGATGCCCACGCGACTCGGCCAACCTGTGTCCATGACAAAAAACCCATACAACGCCATCCTCCATGTGGGACATCAGAATGGCACGGTAACCCTTTGGTCGCCAAACTCGCAGGAGCCACTGGTCAAGCTACTGCCGCACCGCGGTCCCGTACGGTCACTATCCATAGACACTGAGGGGCGCTACATGGTCTCGACGGGTCAGGACCTGAAGATGGCGGTCTGGGATATTCGCATGTTCAAAGAAGTCTGCAGCTACCGCACACGCCAACCGGCATCATCCGTAGCCATTTCTGACACAGGCTTGACCGCAGTGGGATGGGGCACCCACACCACGATCTGGAGGGGACTTTTCAACAAGAATGTCGCCGATCAAGAGCGGCTCAGCAGACCCTACATGGAGTGGGAAGGCGAGGGCAAGCGCATAGAAAGGGTGCGGTGGTGTCCATTCGAGGACATTCTCGGTGTGGGCCACGACCAGGGGTTCTCGTCCATTATCGTTCCCGGCGGCGGCGAGGCCAATTTTGACGCTTTCGAGGCAAACCCATTCGAAACGGTCAAGCAACGGCAGGAATCCGAGGTCAAGGGTCTACTGAACAAGCTGCAGCCCGAGATGATCGCCCTCGACCCCAACTTCATCGGCAACCTAGACCTGCGATCCGAGGCACAGAAAAGGGCGGACAGGGATCTGGATGCGCCGGCTAAGACGGTCGCCGAGGAAATCCGGAATCGTGCCAGGGGCAAGAACGGAGCGCTAAAGAAGTTCCTGAGAAAACAGCGGAAGAGAAATGTCATCGACGAGAAGAGGCTGGCGGCAGATGAGATGTGGAGGGAGCGGCAGCAGCAACACAAGGAACGTCAGCAAAAAGAGGTCCGGGCAGAACTGGGCCCAGCCTTGTCACGTTTTGTGAAGAAGGACTAAAGGCTAGACTTGAGTTGTTTGGCAGTAGGGTTATGCGCGGTGCACTGTATACCCCGGGATATAGAGATGGGCGTTGTCAAGTTTTTTTTTTTTTTTTTT
>KB853644.1:3694-16479 GCA_000372705.1 Cerataphis brasiliensis yeast-like symbiont
CCCCCTCCTCTGATGCCCTCGCCTGCGCCGACCCCCAAGACCTCGACGCCGACCATGGCGCCAGCCACCGCCGCCCCGCCGTCTCGTGGCGACACGAGCTCATGCCTCTGCTCAATTTTGCCCTGCTCATCGGCCTCTGTCTCCTCTTGCTCCTCTGGTACCTGCATTGGACTGCCGCAGACGCCGAGTCCGCACCTCTCGCCGGGCCCCAGCTCGCCGGCCCATGTCCCGACCGTCATGCCTCATACACCATCCGCCCTGCCGATACCTGCTGGGCCTTGGCCGAGGCCAGACGCATCACCCTTCACGAGCTGCTTGCACACAACCCTCGCGTTGACTGCCACCATCTACGCGTTGGCGCACGACTCTGTCTACCGGAATAGGCCGCGTCGCCATGCCCACGTGCCACTCACAATATAGTTAACATGACTACTAAATATGTCTCCAGTCTGTGTGTAGAAATCCTGCTCTTCATCGTACGCTCTCATCACCACCTGACCTAGTCGTAACCAACGACAACAACCAACTTGCCACATCCGGGACAATTGAGTCCCTTCAGGCATTCTATCGAGCCTCGTCTCTTCAGTCAATCAGATCAAGAAAGCTGCCTTGTCCTACTATTTTGGTCATCTTGGACTGCTTCATCGGAACATGATCTTCGTAATCCATGCCGGGACTCAATGAATACGCACATCCTGACTGCGCGCCTGGCACTCCGCAAAAGTCACCAACGTACTCGGTTCTAACTCATCGCCCGCCACCTTTCATTCAGCCCCTCACGGCCGCTCCCAAAGCACCCCTAGTGAACTGTGTGCCTCCGATCTGCCTCTGTGTATTTCCTCCGGTTCGAGCGCCACCGCGCCCAGGCCGCTGGCCTGTTCGCGCCCCTCCACGACCGCGACCGCCCTGTCGTTCGAACGCATTGGACGTGCCTTGCGTCCGTTGCTCCAGTGTCCGCTCGTTCGTCTCAATGAGAGCACTCGCCTTGTCCGAGAGGGTAAGGGCCAGCGACTGCAGCCGACTGAGCTCCACGCCCTTTCGGAAGATCACCGTCGATGTCACTTGATCCAAAGACGCCGCCAGCTCCTCATGGTTGATCATCTTGCTCACCACAGCCGCAACCTTGGTTGGCTCCAGTTCGAACATGTTTCCCAGCGTGTCCAGAGCTAATGTATCGTAGAAGGGGGCATAGGTGAAAAGATATGTCCGAAGGCCCTCCTCTTGAATTTGCTTAGACAGCATCGCCTTGATCTCTTCTGAATCGTGCATCAGATCCCAAATCTTGATGCTGTGGATAAAGTTTGTCGACTTCTTCCATTCGCCCGCTGCCAGCGCCTTTGACGCTTGCATGACGTGGTCTCGCGTATTTTCAGGCGGCCCTGTAAAGATTTGCCTCTCGTGGTACTCGAGCATACGTCGGTATGTCTTGCTGATGATGCGTTTTCTGACGTCAGGAGAAGATCCTGTTTGTGCTAGTAAAGGAATTTCTAGGAGCATGCTGCACGTCAAATACACGCATTCCAAAAGCTCCAAGTTGATGTGCATGTGGAAGGGTAGCTGCCGCTGCTTCTCCAGCCGTTCTTGCTCAGGAGATACTTGGCTGTACCGCTGCATCATGACACCTTGGGCGAGCAGCTCTTTTTGTCGGCCGCTACCGCAGATTTCTTGCAGCGTGCTCTGCGCTTCATACACCAGGCTTTTGCGGAAAGCACAGAGCCCAACCTGTACCAAAGTTCGGTTATACAAAATCTGGCTCTGAACGTCAAAGTTGGGAATGCTTTCTTGCAAATGCGACATGAGCATCATGTCGCGAGCCTTGAAGTAGTTGCCGTGCAGTGCGAGGAAGTAAACCTGGCATAACATCGCTCGGGCACGAATGATGCCCTCGCTGTTATTGAAGAGGTAGTTGCAGAGAACGTCGACGAGGCTATTGGCATCCTGAGCCTGGGTGCGGGGACTAATGGCAGACTCGACCGTATCACCGGCCACTTTCCAGCAGTTCTCTTCAAAAGTCATTACCACCTGTGCGGGCTGCAGGGGTGGTCAGTTATCACTCAGCAGGTTCCTAAAACTGTTTACACCGGAGCGATGCTACTGGAAACAACCACCAAATCGTTGCATACCTTGAAGTAGACGTGCTCAAGTCGCCGCATGACAATCCGGTTTATGCTATCTTGGGGAATTTGCAGTGATTCATCTTGGCGGACAGTTTCGTAGTACAAGAGTCCGCGGAAAATAGCGTTGTACAACGCACCCTCATCTTGAAGGCGCTCGATATACTCCGAAGTGTGAGGATCGATGCTTTGTAGGGAACGTACAAGCTCGTCGTCAAGTCTCTCGATAAAAGAAACGATGCTGCCAAGAACCTTGATGTGCTTTTCATCGGGCTGCAGGGTTGGTGGTTTTTCATCGTCGTCCCACTCCTCCGCATTCTCAACAACCACGTAATCATGGTTCTTTTCTAGCGTAGTCAGTAGTAGGATTAGCTCCTTCTCCGCAGCTTTCCAGTGTTCCAGTGGCATGGCATTTGAGGTACCAGAGCCTATGTCGAACCGAGCGGAGATCAGAGCAAGAAGAACTCGAATCTGCTGGTAGGGCGTATTGGCAATTTCGTTCAGCTTTTCCATAATCTTGATCTGCTCCGCGCGGTCTGTATTTTTCTTGCCACGTGTCTCCATGATTGTTCTTAGATGCTTGAAAATGCTTTCTGGCGTATATTGCAGAGTCCGTCCACCTTTGCCGACCGTCGCAAAGCCCTCATCATCAATCTCCTCCTGAGCGGGCTCGACATCAAATTTCGGAGCTTTCTTGACTTTGACTATGGGAGTCTCTTCATCTTCCTCGTCTGATTCCATGAATAGCTCCTTGTCCATCCTGTAGGCATCTATTTGGGTTTGATAGTCCTTATTGGTCTTTTTTATCTTCTGTTTAACGGCGTTGAGGGCCCTTGCCTGAGTAGCGTTCATTTTCTTGGGAGTGACCTTCTGTTTTGCTAAAGCTTCATTCATGAAATCCTCCAGCTCGGAAATGATACGAATATAGGCCTTGGGCGTCTTGCCGCTGACTTGCAGCTTGGGAACCTGCCGGTTGAGCTTATCATATTCTGTTCCCGTAGTTAGACGTATCTAGATGATGCACTTCGCGGACAAATATTTTGTTGCATACCCGAGAAAATCAAAGTCCAATCGCCGTTCTTCTGGCCATTCTCGATTTGCTTTATCGAGGCTTCGAGCTCGTCCAGGCGCTTATCTTTGGCGCTTTTGACCTTGCCTCGCACCTCGTCATCGCTATCCTCACTGTCTGAGTCGAAATCTTTCAAAAACTTGCTCGCGCCTTTTTGCCCACTTGCTTCGTCGTCGCTAGAGTCGTCGCTGTCATCCGAGGCGTCCTCGTCGGAGTCTTTATCAGAGTCATCTTGATCAAGGTCCAGGTTCTCCTCTTCCCCGCCGACGTAAAGATCTTCGTCATCGCTAGAAGAATCGGTAGAGCTGCTATAATCTCCGCCCTGGAAAAATCGAGACATGGCTATCGACGCTAATCCCGAGTCTCTCGAAAACAGGGTAAATCGCCGACGTTACGTGCCTGAGTTTGGCTTGAGGATCAGGTTGCGTGGTCGGGGCAGAAAAGTAAGAGTTTGGTGGGAGGTGGTGGGCTGCTTCTTAAGGGTTAGTACAATTTCTAAGCGAAATGTTGTATTGCCGTACCCTTTGCCAAGGGCCGTCCGGCAGGTTACCTCCGTTACTCCGGGCTCTCTGCGACTTAATCGTGCCCCGCCCCATTATTTGGTGTGTAGCATTATTAGCCCGTTGGCCAATGAAGAACGCGGCGATTTGCTCGTCATGGCGAAATCGGCCTTTTGCCATGATCGCCAAACTTTTCACCTCTTGCCGACTTCTCTTTCAGATATTCTATCCGTAGTCGATGTTATGAATTCGCTTCGCTGCGCAAGCGGTCGTTTCTTCGCCCGCTCGTTCGTTCAGGTTTTCTCTCGCACTTACGTCGCTTTGACTATTCAATCACCAGACCCTCTCGACTTCCTGAACCCTAAAGGTGTCGGCTTTGCTGCACTACAGCCAACTGTCGTTATATTCTTTCGATCGAGTCGCGGCGCAGGATCGCCAAGATCACCAGTCGCACGCCGCTCATTAAAGCGTTCTCAATTCAGGCATTTTTCAGCTTCTGCGATACGCAATGCCACACGATGCGTCGTAAATCCCAGGCAAGACGAAAATGGGGAGGAAATGATGCTGGAGATTACCCCTCGCGCCGCCAAGGTAGGAAGCTCATCACTTAGCACCGAAGCCCTGATGATTAGTTTAACTGGTGGGTTCATCAGCGACTATCTGAAATCATGAAAACAGACAACAACCCAAATCTGGCGTTGCGTGTTCGGGTCGAAAGCGGTGGATGTCATGGATTCCAGTATTTCATGAGTCTCGTTACAATTCCAGGATCGAATCCTCAGCAATGGACATCCGCTGTCAGTGACAAGGATACCGTGTTCCTACACTATCCCGAGGACGTGTGTGATGAAACACAAGCTCGGAATGGCCCCAAGGTTGTATTGGACGAGCCATCGCTTGGGTTACTCAGAGGAAGCACAGTTGATTACACTATGGAATTGATAGGCTCGCAGTTCAAAATTGTCGACAATCCTTATGCTACAAGCAGCTGTGGATGTGGCAGCAGCTTCGATATCAAAGGCTGGTAGTTAGCATGAAATAAGGCATGGTCGTTATTGAGTTCGTTGGTCAGAAGTCGTTCTTCTGACACCAGTCCATCAGTCTGCCATGCGACCTTAGAGTCTATGGATGTAGAAAAGCCCCGACAGGCAAAGAGGCCGCGGTATGGAATGGTTAAAGTAGCCTGGCGTATTCTCCCGGATCGGAGGAGCGCCACAAAGTTTTTGGAGATGAATTCACAATCCAATCTGAAATTTGATGGGAGCTCTGATGTCACTACGGAATTAATCCCATAAAACAGAGCCGTGTTATCAACGCCAAGCAACCATGTTGTCCCAGATTTTACTAATCAGCCACGACACGACCAGTAAGCCGTAATATTGTATTGATTAATTCATCTGACGGATGAGGCCGTTGATGGCCTCCTCCCGGTTGCCTAGGTCACCGCCCTCGATGAAGTGTTTGAACTTGCGAGTGCGGAAACCCCCAGTAGGATTGCTAAGCTTGAAGGGCCAAAGGAAGTTTGAGGCCTGCTTGAAGTTGGGTCCGACCGTAAAAATCTCATGGATCAAGTCCTCCATGCAGACGATGCCGTATTGACCCAAGTTGTCCTCGATGATGACGTTGTCGGTCAATGCAATGCGCTGCTTGTCAACCTTGCCGTACCCGCGCTTATAGATGAGCTCCTTCACAGACTTGAGATTAGGATAACCGTAAGCAACCCAAGGCTCGACAATCTTCAGCATTTCAGTAGTAGCTTTGGTGACCTTAATGAAGACGCCATTGTTGATCTGCAGGAGGCGAAGAAGCTGAAGGGTTTTCCGAGGCTTAGGTGGCATCTTGTTGATACTGCGCACCTGTGAGTAGTTGACCAATTCGATGAGAGGTATGAACTTACCCCTTGATGCGTACGACGAAAATAAGCTTGGCCTCAGCGGGGATGTAGGCGGCATCTTCCTTCTTGGCAACGCGGGCTAGGCGAATTTTCTCCCGCTCGGCGTCGCGGTATTCCTTAACATATTTTTCGGCACGCTTGAAGATAACGCCTCGCTTCTCCTTGTTCGCCTGCCACTGAAGTCAATGTCGTGTCGAAAACAAGGATGTTGCCAAGTGCCAAGGGATTGCAGTTTATCAGACCCGAAAGAAGGTATATTAAATCAACAGCATGGACAATAGTTGTCTAGTCGACGTAATTTTGTACATCATGATGGTAAAAGGATAAAACTGCAGGAAATACTCACAGCCTTTCTTTTCTCGATAGCAGCGCTACGCTCGGCTCTAGCCTTTTCTTGACTCTTTCGCTTCTTGAGAAGACTCTCGGGGACCAGAATCTGGTCGTTGGTAGGGACAGTACTGCGTGCATATCCCAGATTAGTACGGGTCCGACATACCGCGGTATGGAAGAGAGCGCCGGGGCGAGAAGTGTGGCAGTAGCGCGACATTCTCGTAGTGGCTGACTCGAAATATATTTCATCGGTGAGGCAGGGAACAGCGACTTGTCAGTCGGATTGTTCTCGGGTATCTCATCCAACAACAACCCGAACAGAAGTTCAGGAATATGTAGCTCCGCGCAGCTGCATCATGGTAGTTTTTAGCCATGGCAGATGTTTCGGCAGCAATGAATTTAAAGGAGACGATTTAACTCGTCATCCCCAACACCCTGTGCCAAATCTCTCGGCCGTCAGAATGCCCAAAAAAAGATTCTGCACGGCCGAGGGAAACGCCTGGGGAAGATCGAGCAAGCAGAGCGGCCTTCAAGCCGCCTGCTCAGTGAGAGGACCGCGAACAATCTGCAAGGTGTCTTGATACCAGGTAGCCCTGCGAGGAATCTAACAATTGGGGAGAAGAGACGTACGTGGCACCCATTTTGCGATGTCAACTGTGATTGACCCAAGTTAGTATTTGAGGGTAACGGGGAAGACTTTGTTGTAGTAGCGCGACAGAGAAGTCCTGGAAATTTCTTGTACTTGTTCCTACAGGTGGGGCTTGGATTTGAGTATTTCCCCAGATAGGGTAGGGCTTTAAGCTCCTTGCACAAGCGCGCTAGATTATAGGACTCTTTCTGCCACCTTCCACCGCCTCTACTCACTCGATTCGCGCAGAGAACCCGCTCGCCGCCATAATTTCCCCTTCGGCAGGTTGTGTACTCAACTGCTTCGGGACGAGAAATCAGACGTCACCAATTCAAAATGGCCCCCCCAAAAAAGACTGCCGCACCCAAGGAGAATATCTCATTGGGCCCTTCTGTTCGTGACGGTATGCTGTTGGCAAATGGCACTTCTTCTCGGACTGTCATATTGACTGGGAACGCGTTACAGGCGAGCTCGTCTTCGGTGTTGCGCGTATCTTCGCTTCTTTCAACGATACTTTCGTTCATGTCACCGATCTCAGGTTCGTTCATCGCCTGAACTATGGCCGAGAAAGCGATCCGTGGGCGAACATCGCGCGCACCAGCTGACAACCCGGTACAGCGGTCGTGAGACCATCACCCGAGTCACTGGCGGCATGAAGGTCAAGGCCGACCGCGACGAGTCTTCTCCCTATGCTGCCATGTTGGCTGCACAGGACGTCGCTGCACGATGCAAGGAACTCGGAATTAACGCCCTTCACATCAAGATCCGTGCCACCGGCGGTATGTTCACACACGCCACACATTTAAATCTTGTCGCATAAATTGACCAGAAAATCTCAGGCAATGGTACCAAGACCCCCGGTCCCGGTGCCCAGTCCGCTCTTCGCGCCCTCGCCCGTGCTGGCATGAAGATTGGCCGTATTGAGGACGTAACTCCCACCCCGTCTGACTCTACCCGCAGAAAAGGTGGTCGCCGTGGTCGTCGTCTCTGAAACTTTTTTCTTATCAAGAACGGCGCTCCTTGTACTGGAAAGGAATTTTCCTACCTAGTTTCGGTGGCATTACGAACAACGAGGGCAACGGCCATCGCGCCTGGTCCCCATTCCATAATAATCTGCGAGACTTGGACCTGCGTCCATTTCACTACACAAGTTGACCTGTGAACTCGCCCGAATACGGCCTGTAAGAACTTCTCGCTGGACCGCTGTACTTGTCACGTGAACCTGAACCAGGACGTCGCCATATCGCCTTCGGATTTCAATTTGTAGTTCATCTCACCAGACTAGATACTTTGAAGAGGTCTGTAATGCCGCGTCATCTATGTTCTCTCAGCCAACGCCAGCGCTGGACTGGTTCTTGAGTCTATGACTAAAGGTTTTCATGCGCGAGTAATTTTCAATCACACGCTTAGAGATATCAAACGCCATCATGTTCGTGATGCTCAACGTTCCAACTCTGCTAAGTTGCTGGCTTGAGCGACCAAATGCCGCGGCCACTGCTACCGACCTTGTGCAGAACTGCCACACTATCCAAGGCCGATTTAAACTCGTTGCTCTGTTTTTTCCCAGCACAGTAGCGGTCGAAATGGTCGACGATCATTTTGCTCGGTACCCGACCTCCGTGGCGGTTGACGAATGTCTTAATCATAGGAGCGAAGTCTTTCGCTGTAAGATTTTTGCTGGTCTCTGGCACGGCTGCGCGGGTACTGCCGTTGTTAGCGGCTCTTCCTAGGCCCTGTCGGGTAGCCAGGTTATTCATCACGCCGGTAGAGCTTGGTCCGCCGAAGCGGCGAGGCGGAACACGGCGTCCGCCAGAGCCTACTTCTCCGGTCCAAGTGACCGTCCCGATAGGAATGTGGCGGGCATCCTCTGCCGACTGGCGAAGATGAGCAGCTGCTTGGCGGGCCACGTGGTTTGCCTCTTCGCGAAGAATGTTGATATCCGCTTGTATCTTCCCACGGCCGTTAACAATCTGTTCGTGGTCGTACGCGCTGTTTACTGAGCGTGCAAATATGCCTTCGAGCACCCGCTTTTCGTCATGTGCGGACGCTTCTTGCTTGTAGTCTTCCACAGCAGAGACTAGTTTCATATGCTCTAGTTTCCGTTTCTCGGCATTCATACCTGGTCGAGCCGCGCTGCCGGCCGGTTCCAACTTATCAGAATCACTGGCCGCCGCGGCTAGGTCAACTTCAGCTCCTCTGAAGACTTCGCTCCGTTCGAGGGCGGCATTGCGGCCCGGGTTGTAACTAAAAAGGTCGTACAAGTCGGATAGGTCGTACGAACTCCGTTGCTTTGGGTCCTTCAAGACCTTGTTCGTCATGAACTGCTTAAAAATCTGCCGATGATAAATCTTCTCCTCGATTGTCCCCTCTGTCATGAGGCGGTAAATCTTGACTGGTTTGTTTTGTCCCAATCTCCAAGCACGCTCTCGAGCCTGCAAGTCGGTGGAAGGGTTCCAGTCCGGATCGAAGATGATGATGCGATCAGCACCGGTAAGGTTTGTACCCAGCCCGCCTGTCCGCGTGGTCAAGAGAAAGACATGGACATCGGGGTCGGAATTGAATTTGTCAATCATAGGTTGCCTATTGTCCACGGGCGTCTCTCCGTCCATACGTAAATAGGCGATGCCACACGTTTGAATGCATTTCTCGATGATATCGAGCATCTGCTTGCCCTGAGAAAAGAGTAACATCTTGTGGCCATGCGGAATCATGACTTTATGCAGCAGGTCTTTGGTCAGCTGGAGCTTTGCCGACAACTTAGGGCTGCCGAATTCGTAGCCTATTTTCGTCGACAGGCTCTTGTCTAGCAAATCCGGGTGGTTGCATATTTTGCGTAGCACATCGATTCCGTAGAGAGACTGGCGCCTCCGGTTTAGAATAGCGGAAACTTCGTCGGATTTCAGAAACAATTCGTACGCCTGGCGTTGCCCATCGGTCAATCTACAAAACAAGACCTGCTCTGTCTTCTCGGGTAGGTCGGCGGCGACGTCAACCTTGAGGCGCTGCAGCAGATACTGGCCGATGGTTTCCTTCAGGGCTTCAGCACACTTCTCGGCCGTTATGACTTGAAGATTGGATGCGTTCGCATACCCGCCATGTCGGATCGGGATCTCGAACTGGGTCCGAAAATTGACCAAAGTGCCCAAGCGCATGGGATAAATGAAGTCGAACAGTGACCATAGCTCGGTCAAATTATTCTGCACCGGCGTCCCAGACAGAATCACACGGTTGGACGTGTTCAGCTCTTTACACGTGACCGTGATCTCAGCGTTGGGATTTCGGATTTTATGGCCCTCGTCCAGCACCGCATATTCCCATTCTACGGGAAGAAGCTCGTCGGCATACGTCTGCAAGCCAGTATACGTAGTCACAAGGACATGCCCTCGGTTCACAACGCCTCTCACAATGCGTTTCGCGGCGCTCAGGGACTTTTTCGCGGCTGGTCGATGGCTACCGATGTCATACTCGTCCTCTTGACTGGCATGCATCATGCCGCTGCCCGACGAATGCAGAATGGCAACTCGCAGTGGCGGCCACCAGCGGTGAAACTCGTTGACCCATTGTCGAAGCAAGGTGGCTGGCGCAACCACGATCACAGGGCGCTTGAGCTTCTTGCTGTAATGCAGTGCGGCGATGAACGCAATCAGCTGGACTGTTTTACCAAGTCCCATTTCGTCGCCGATGATGCCGCCGACATGTTGTTTGTAAAGCTCAGCAAGCCATTGAACGCCCGTCTTTTGGTACTCAAAGAGGGCCGGATGAATGTCGCCGGGAATTTTGAGGCTGTCACCGAAAAAGTGGTCTGCGTGGTCAGGCGAGGGTTTGAACCACTCGTCCTCGATTGCGCCACTTTCTGTGTCCATATCGTCTGGATCTTGATCTTGTCGACGAGCCTGCCTGGCGCGGCTCCTTCTTGACACCCAATCGCGCAGTCGCCTTTGGTAATGCGCTTCATTTCCATCGTCAATCTTACTCAAATCAATAGCTTCTTGCTCGTTAACTTTCGCTTTGGCCTTTGTCTTGTGCTTTTGGCGACGAATCAAGGCATCCTCGTTCTCTTGCTGCAAAAACGTGACATCAGGCAATCCAGAGTCCTTTGAATCACTATAGTCGGAATCTTCCCAAGGGCTTCGCTGTTTCTGAGTCCGGCGTCTTTTTCGCGGGCGCAGCGAAGAATCGAGATCCATCTTTGGCTCTAGAGTTTCGATCTCTTGCGCTTCATTCTTGTCGGCGAAGCCGGGGTGCCGCAATGACTGATGAGAAGTCGGACCCCTAGTTTCTTGTTGCAACAGATCGGCTGCGGCTTCTTGCTCGGCATCGATGATAACATTGGCCAACTCCCCCTGTATCCCAGCGGCCTGAGCGCTTGCAAGTTGTGCGAACGGAGTAATTTTACCAGTGCGAATAAGATAGTGTCGATGGCTCTCGTCAGGAAGCCGCTTGGATTTGGACACATGGGCGGTTTCGAGCAAGTTTTCTCGATGCCGTTTTTCGATGCGAGCTTGGCAGGCACATACGTCTTGGCTGACCTGGAAAATTTCCTTCTCGAGGTTCTCAATCTCCCGCCGTACATTTCGCGACAGGTATGGGTTTCCGGAAACTCGTTCCATTTTCTTCTTTTCTCTGTCCAGTTGTTGCTGTAGGCGCTGTTTTGTGGACTCCAGTTTTACGATTCGATTCTCATCTTTACTATCCTCCGCCTTCATCAGTACAGAGTTTGCCTCGAATTTAATATCTCGTTCCAAATCGCTCTGATCTCTGACTTTCCCCGTCAGGTTTCTCAAGGCATCTTCTTCACTCATGGCCGATGTCTGTGGCTCTTCGGTGACAATATGACCAGCTGCAGACGCTTCCTGCGCAGCTGCAACAATCTTACCGACCATATCATCGTGGGTTTCAGAAGAAGGCTCGATGTTTTTTTCCTCTTCGGGTTCCATGGCGCTGAATTTCCACAAAACGCACGTGAAACGAGCGAGAGATGACGGTAAATGGCTAGCTTTCAGAAACTCAGAGATTCATATGGGACTTTGTGTTCGTGAGAATTACGGAAGACTCCGAAGATCAAGCCTCCCTCTTTCTTGGCCTTCACGGTTCGACGAGATGCGAGCGTGATGGGATGGCTGAAGTTTCGGTGAAACTTGGGTTTGTTTTCGGCGGCGATCAAGCCTACTAACTGTGAAGAGGCGGAGAGTAATCTTTACTCAAGTAGTAATTGAGTGTCTATAAGGGCAACACGGCTTTCTAGATGTAGCATCCGGATTAAGCAATACGCTCTGAGGGAAGTAGATTGTAGATGTGAGTCGAATGGACGAAGGTCGAACCGGCTTAGACGTCAGTGATGATGATGTAATAACTAGAACCGAGATGTATTTGTAAGCTAGTTGGCCTAGATACGTACTGCCACGCCTGAGGATACCGCGGACGCACTTGGTGCCTGAGGCACCAGGCGGACGACGGTAAGGGTTAGGTCACGTGGCTCGCACACTCACAGGCGCAGGCGCCGCGTGTTTAAAAAGGGCGCCGCACATCGCGGCCACGGAGGGAATTCCAGTTTCTAGACAGTCAAATCCACATTCACTCTCACAGGCCTCCCCTGCACGCTACGCGCTGTAGAGAGCAGGCTACGAGGTGACCGGATTGACCTCTTGGATTCTCACGCCACACCGTTGAGTCAGAAACTGAGACAGACACCTGCGCCACGCCCCATTTTATTTGGAACTCGAGAACTCTCGCACCACCTAAAGATGGTGCTGGACACCGCAATAGCCACATTTTCGACTTCTCTACCTAAAACCGCTTCAACCATCGCGTGCCGTCCTTCAGAATCGCATATTTCCACTCGTTCCAGTCTCCCAGATGTCCTCTATTTACGAGTCTCTTTTGCTGCTTGTTCAAATCACCGCCTACGTGCGCTGCGTGCTTACAACTCCGCAGCCTCAGCCACCCTTCTTGCCCTAATAATCTGGTCTTCCTCCCTTTTCTGGACCATTTTCCGGCCTTGAGCTACCGTCAAAACTCGTCCTGATATCAATTGCGTGTTCTTCAAAGCCTTGCGTTGCTGTTGGATGCGCTCGGCCATTTTAGTCCTCCCCAGATCCCTCTTGGTCTGTACAAGATAGATATATTTAACGTCGTGCGGCACGTGAAAACGCACGTGCGCTATCCCAGAATGAGGATTCCGGAGAAACGATTTCACTCGGTTACCTCCGGGGCCTACTCCCTACAGCGCGCAGCTTGCAGGGAGGCTCGT
>KB853644.1:17985-30808 GCA_000372705.1 Cerataphis brasiliensis yeast-like symbiont
TCATCTGATGCACTCGGACGGCTCGATCGTGCAACCGTTGGCGATTATGGAGGGAGGCTCGAGGTCGGCCATCGTGCGAGTGCCTCGACAGAGGACGAACTCGGTCTTGTCTGGGTCGAAGGCCACCTCGTTCGCGTGGCCCCATCGGATGACTTGGCCAAATTCAGTCTGTGCTGCCTCCACGGCGTCTTGGGCAGTGCTGCCGACTCTCCCAGTGCCTCTGCCATGTAACTAGTTACAGCATGAACAGAACGGGCGAAAGCGGAGACCCCTGGGGGAGGCCGCATTCGGGTACCGGACCCGGACACGGCGGTTCCGCAGGAAGGCTGCGAGCAGTACGCATAGCTGAGGGGGGGGCCACCCTTGGTTACGCACCCGCAGGAGCCGGCTGTGCAAGACGCCGTCATAGGCTCCCTGGACGGCCATGGTCACTAGAGCAGCCCGGTGATTGCGCGCCAGGGCCATCTCTACGTCGTGGACCACGCACGCGACTAGGTCGCTGGCTGAGCGTCTAGGGACTCGGGCTGCCCTTTGTTAGATAGATAGATATATTCTACGAGGCTGCCCTTTTTCCGCGTGGCATCTTGGTCAAATGGCTGCCAAGGACCCTTCCGGCACGTGCTCCCCTCTGCGACACCTATTTCGTTCATGTTCCAAATTCGCGACAACTCGATAAATCTGGTTTTATTAATTGATCAAGACGGTCATAGCATTCACGGAAGCGGGCCTCCGTTGAATTGAGTGATCAAAGGGCTTCTATGCTTCGCGAAAGCTTCATTTTCATCTGCGGATTACGCTGCAGGAACCGCTGGACCCAGTTGTGGCTCATGGGACTTCATTGCTGCCAAGGTTCGCTATGTACTGCGCGATAGTAACAACCATACGCTTCGTAAGCAGGCGGCCTGCTTTTTCTTCCGCAAGAATCTACTGCACGAGCTTTGTTTCTTGCCTAGGTGATAGGTGCTGTTGACATTCTTTTGCTACGCGGCTCGATTGAGCAACTTTAAGCCGGTGTCGCAACGTTGTTTGAACTTGCCAATCATGACTTGCGGCGCGCACTGACGCACCTTCCTGGACCGCCAACAAGGCGTTCCTGATATTTTGTTCACGGCGCGAATCGGTGGAAGACATGGCAGAAAAAATGAAGCTAACTAGATCCGAATTGGTAGAGGTGTGTAACTAATATATGAAAGTTGTTGCTATGAAACGCGGCGCAATTGTGTGAATCGTTTTGCGGGGTGGGCCAGAACTTGGGTACCCCCGTTATAGTGGCGCCCTCCACTTAGTCCACCCTAGCCACAATTAACCCACTTCGGATGAGTATGACCGATAGAAGCTTCCTTCAATATGTTACTAAAAAGCCTCAAATTTCATCTCGACGTATTGCTGCCCTACGCTCGCATAGTGATGTCCTGCCACGATAGCCTGGTACTTTGTCTGATTGATCGATTGGTTACCAGGGTAAGAAAGCATGCTTTCCGTCTATAATACACAGTTCGGACTTTAATCCATCTTGAGCAGCTGCCATATCGCAGTGGAAATACTGCCCGCGCGCTTAACGATGACACAATTTTCCATGATACGCGAGTTACCTTGGTCAATTTAAGCACTGTTGCGTTCAGCACAATTTTCGAGTCAATGTTAAAACTACTTGAAAACCTCGCACAACCTTATATTGGTGTCGAAACTCATCCTCCGGATGTCGTAGTGTCTGAACGCTACGTTCTTGCACTGCTTGCAGACTGTTGCTATTTCAATTGGGATCCTTCAGCTGATTCTGGCGACGCTCACACATCCAAAACACGGTCCACATATCTTAATCAAAATCTTGTGAATCGCCTTTTTGACATCATCAAGCATTTACTCGAACCTATACCCGACTGCTATGCCCTGACCTCCCGAATTCTCTTGCGACATATCTTGAAGACTGACATCCGCGATCATCGCCTCGACTATCATGGTCGAACACGAGTCAAAATACCACATTCAGTGACATGCCAGGACGATCATCTCAAGGAGCTTGATGTTTACATCCAAGATGTGACTGAATTCATTACGGCGACAAACTGGTCGTTTTCTTTTACATATATCCGGAATTTGCTACATGCCAGTAGAGCAACTTCATCCACCGAAGCAAACCAAGCGTCTCCGCATTCTCTCATTATTGTTGATCATAATGCACTATTCATCGCTCGCGTCCTGGCTCATTTTTCGGTGGATGCGTCTCAACTAAGCCTGCTACTACGGCAAGTCTGTTCCAATTACTTGCACATTCGGAAGACTAGCCAAATTGCTATCTCAGTCGCTTTTCCTTTATTGATCATGCGCTGGATAAATAACTACTCCGAACAGTTCGCTCGATCCCATTTTCTCGGTAAGAGACTGGATGCCAGCGCAGACACATTGTTTGACATGTCACAAGCTAGTAGCGACAACGTGAGGAGAAAAAGTCCACCATACCCACTTCAACTTATATTACTACTCCTAATCCCCGAAATTTTCGAAGTAGCTAGTAACATGAAAGAAACAAAGAGCAACAGCATTATGAGGAAAATCACGTTTTTAGACGGCCTGAGAAAGGCGGCCAAGTGCGGCAATGATCAAGCTGCCTACTGTCTCCTCATCTTACTCTTCGCTACCCGCAAGCTCGACAAAGATGGGGAACCTGCACTACTGAGTTACGCCATGGACGTACAGATCGATATGAAGCACGCTGTTTTTAACCAGCTGGATCTTAATTCACTCAGAGATTTTGGAAAAGAGCTTGCGGCCAGTGCTTTGGTTAGTCTGGCTCATTTGAACATGTCAGATTGCATCGATTTGCTCTTCGAGACTTGCATGGCACCGTGTGCGCCGTATAAGCTTCAAGTTGCTGCTGTGCAAGCCTGTTCATACTTGACAAAGCACATGCAGCATGACGAATACGAACCTCCCCTAGGAGCTGCCATTTCCTTCATGCGATCCCAACTTGAGGTTCGTTATGGGATCGAAATGTTGTGACAGCTGACGACTAATTTTCGGCAGAATAGATGTGAAATTGCAATGAGGTCTTTGGAAAGTCCAGAAGAGATCAACACCGATTTGATGTACTCCATTATACAATTTTTGCGCTCTTACCCCGAACCTTTACTGAAAGAATTGAGAGGGAAATTTGTGAACGATGGCTTTTTACAACCAATTCTATTCTGCGCTATGTCACCCATCACGTCAATCAGCGAGATAGCCACAAATCTCATCACTAAGATTGTTGAGAGTATTAAACAAGATTCAGTTCCTGACACTAAGCTGCTTGCCCTTCCTCGGAATCTGCAGGATGAACTCTTGAAGCAGAGGCTAGTAGATTTTGGCTTTGACCACTGGTTGGCACGCCCTGACTTGAAATAGTTCGAAAATTACACTTCATCTCTGCGAGCGCATCATTGCGACACATGATTTTTCCGATGTCAAAGCTCTGTGGAGCTTTTTATCCAGTCGCCTGAATCTTCTCAAAGCGTTTCCTGTTTGTCCAACCCACGTCCACGACTGTCGCTGGAAAATAACAACTCGATCTTTGGCAGGACCTGTCTCGATTGCCAAATGACGCTGATGAAATGATGTTAATCTCGTCAAAGGTTGAAACTACGTTACTTGTCTCGTTGTGCACAGCCGATCTGAACCAATGCCAAATCTTCACGTCGTGTATTGAGCTTTTACTGGAGGAAGGATCCCTAGCAAAAACTTCAGCTGAATATAGTGGAATGATGGCCACAATACATCATAACCGGGCTCTATATCAAGGATTGACATCTCCAGGTTTCCGTTTTACTGGCTTAGTCGCATTCGAGAAGAGGTTACACAGCTTATTGCGCAAAATACACTGCCCAACATTAGGCATTCTTAATGCATGGAGAATGGCATTCGAGAAGTGGATACGGCTTGCGGATAACGTAGCCTCAAGCAAGTGCAACGACGACAAAATATTGTCCAAATGGCGCAGTCTCTCTGGGTTTTTGGCATCATCGGCTGGCATATATGTTGCCATTGGTGTAAATTCACCGGAAGATCTGCCACTGAACGACTTGCAGCGGATTGATCTCGCTTCAGTGGGCAACTTGGAAGAATCAGATGTAATAAGATACCTAAGAGTTGGTATCCAGCTTTTGGGCTGCTTCAACCTGAGTGTTCGCGAGACAATGCGAGATGTCTTGTCTAGCGAAATATCTCCCACTCTGTATCAACCACTGCTTCAAACTTTAGAGTCCGAGATCGGGATTCTTTCAACTGAGAATAAAAATATTCAAGAAAGCGGAATGCTTTTGGCAGAGCAAGCCGCGTCTCTGATAAAAACTCTGGTGGAAGGGGTGGAGACGATAGGCGGCTTGGGACCGGCATCATTTATTTATATTGGCACCATTACTCTCAACCTGGTCAAGTTCATCAACTTTGCTCCCGATGAGCCACGCACTTCACGGATAAAAATCAGGATTTGCAACCTTTGCGAAGCTACAACGATCCAAAAAGAGCATGTTAGTCTTCGAGATGACTTACGGACCAGAAATCAACTTCTCGAGTATATTTTTGGGTGGCTGCCCCCACATTCTCAACATTTACTCGAAGGAACAATAGTTGCCGGGAGCCGACAAGATGATTATATACGCATTCGGAACGACTTGGAAATATCTTGCCTTAAATGTCTTGCTCAACTGACGTCTCAGCTGCCACTACAACCGCCTGACTACGAAAGCGATGCTGCGATGAGTGTGCAAAGAGCACAGATGTTTTATGCCTATTTCAATCGTCTTTTGGCGATTTTGCAATGCGAAGCAAATGAAACAACAAAATTAGAACTTCACTCCAGCCTGAATACTAGTAGCAGAGTCACGCCCTATGCAGAAATGGTCATTGGCATTCTTTCCAACCTCTTGAGTGCAAATATCGATGTTGGCCTAAAGTATTCGCTGAAATTTGGATACCACGAAAAAGTTGATATACGCATAGCATTCATCAAAGTCTTCAACAACATATTGGCCCAGGGAACCGAATTCGGCAGCTTAACAGAGTCAATTTTGAGTGGAAAATACGAAGAATTTCTCAATGTCCGTCGCCCGTGAACAGTCCGCTGTACTCTTGCCTTACTGACACTGCTACTATGCCTAGATATTGACTGGAGATATTTCCCTTGCCGTTGCGACGTGTGCTATATGTCCAGCCTCTGAAGTTGACGAACTCTCTGTGTGCTTGCTGACCATCTTTGAACAGCGTGGGTTGGTATTCGACTTTTTCAAAGCTCTCATACAGCATGAAATAAGCCAAATAGGTGAGTATCCTTCCAAATAGGAAAAACGCGCTCTGACTTTCTCAGAAAATGAGGCAGATATCCTGCGGAAAAATTGTGTCACAACCAAGATGCTTTCGGTCTATGCCAAATGGAAGGGCAACTTCTACCTACGAGCCACTCTCCAGAAGGTCCTAGAGAGACTTTTGATGACCGCGCAAGACCTCAATCTTGAGCTTGACCCTGCACGCGTTAGTTCACAGGAAGAATTGCGTAAAAACATTTCCCAGCTACAGATTGTTGCAAAAGTAATCATGGACGACATTTGCGCTTCCGTGCCAAATGTTCCTGCTTCTTTTCGTGAAATTTGCAGTATTGTGAGTTTCGGGAGAAATTTCAGCAATTACAAACTCTGAGAATAACCAGTACATGCAGATTTCCAACGTCGTATCTTCTCGATTTCCCAATGCCAAATATACTGCTGTTGGAGCCTTCATGTTTTTACGCTTTATATGCCCAGCTTATTGTTGCCCCTGAATCGGAAATGCTGGTTTCGACTGTACCAACCAAGGAAATGCGACGCGGACTAGTATTAATCGCAAAAATTCTGCAAAACCTCGCGAACAACGTGCTGTTCGGGGCCAAGGAGCCTTATATGTTCCCATTGAACCCATTTTTAGTCCAGAATATACATCTAGTTACAAGTTTCTTGCGCGAGATTTCGGTAAGGATTTCGAAAATTGTATCGACCCCCTTGAATTCTGACAGATGCCTAGGTTTCTTCATGTCTCCTAGAGAATTGTCAGAATCGTGAACCTCTTGATCTTGGATCTTGCTTCGCTCTCCACCGCTACTTCTATAATCACGGGAACCTTTTTAGCCAAGCTACAGTTTTTCTTGAAAAGGAAGAGACGATGCGAAGCCCTGCCGAGATTTCACGGGGCACATCCTCCGCGTCAGAGCTACTTCACAAACTCATTGCGATGCTTGGACCCCCACAGTTAGTGATATCATGGAACCGCCCACATATCTCTCATAATCCCCCGCCATTTTATTTTCGGTTCCAAAGCTTCATGGTACGAAATGCATTGAAATGCTCGGAGACGTATCTGACATCCCGTGCCGTTTACGATGGCGGCGAGAGCAAGGTAAATATATAGGTTTCTATTTAGTGATCCTCACGCTGAAAAAAATGATAGGATGGGCTCTCAGTTGCATATGTGATACTGAGATATATTGAAGATCAAAGCATTGATATCGACACGCTACTTTTTTGCTATTTCAAGGTGAGGTTTCTACTCTCTTCAATGCGAATTGACGCAAATTGCTTACCCATTCGATCAACAGATCGGAAGCCGGTTGTGGCATGAGCCGTTTGGGCTATTCGTGGATGCCACATGTTATACGGGACGAACGGAGACATCTGATGAATTCTTCACATCTCTCGAGCGTCTGACTCCTTTCGAGTTTACCAATAGCTTGTCCCGAATATATGTTTATAACATGAACAGTGCTTTTAAGTGGGTTAACCCCAGGAACTTTGCAACCTAGACTCAAAAGGCTACTGACGACGTGAAACAGGAGATGCTTCCGACGGCTTTTACGGATTTCTACCCGTAGTGAACGCAATGTTTTTAATCCTAAAACCGCTAACTATCATTTGATTGGTAGCCTTCAGGATCTGCGAACACATTTTCACCTCAGCCAGCTTCATCTCCCTAAAGAGACAATAACTGTTGTGAAGGATACTAGCCACGTTTTTCAGCCTGTGACACGACTTTCCCAATCTAAGGGCATGATCGAGGTTGTCATCAAAGTCGGAAGTCAGTTTGTTCAGATCACTACGGTTAAAAAACAGGAAATTCTTCCCGGGCTGCGTTTAAGCGGCATTATCAATGACATTTTTCGCCTGAGCGAGATTGAAGAAACAAAAGCAACGCATCATTCAGAAGATGAGTTCTCTTTTGGATTACGAGCAGACATGAGGCGTATTATCATGTGTTTTACAAGTTCCAGGAAAATGGACGTGTTACTGAGCCTACAAACAGCGAAGGACAGGTGTGAGATATACGATAGATCTCACAAAGCACTCGAAAGACTCGTACGCCCACAGGATAATCCTGGTACCATGCTCAATATCGCATTCGCTAACCTTACAAGCTTGGACCCTATTCTCAGACTTACCTCGTATAATTTTCTGAGCGCGCTTTGCCGTAGCTTTGGTTTCTCAGTTGAAAAAAATTTGGTTTGCATCAAAGGTGAGGCTCTAGCGAAAGTTCACTACAGGTCCATAAGCGTATCAGCAATTTGGAAAGTAGAAGAGAACGCCTCCTACTATTCATGTAAAGGCGCTGACCCAACTAGGTCTCTTCATTCCATCAGATTCCACTCGATTCATCGTCAAAACTAGTACTGAGCTAGCTCGAAGTGAATCACAGATGACTTCGGAATTTTTAAATGAATTTTTTGTTAGCTGGGGGAGCCTTTCACTGGAACAACAACCTCTTTGCCTAGAGTACATGGCACCTTGGCTTCCCGGCCTGCGCACCAGCGTCCTAATAAGTGAGACGGACAGTGAGAAAGGCCGTGAGAAAGCCGCCAGTCTTCTCCGCAAGTTGATCGACCTCATCGTCTTGGAGCAGAGCTTAGCATCATCACTTGGTCAACATATTTGGCCTTCCATCACTAAAGACGAGTTACTTTTGGATATTTTTCTTGATGAGCTCCTCAAAAAAGCTTTCATTCTTGAATTTCAATCTCGAGATTTAGATGCAATTTTGAAAGTCATGACTGGTATAGGCACTATAAGCCTTAGAGGTAAAGTAATCTCACGGCTTCGCAAAACACTGAACCGCTCTTCCTTGCGGCCGACAAGGTTTCTGCCGGATAACGCAGTCTGGCCCGAGATACAAGTCCTGCTCCAATTTTGCCTATCTTTGTCTTTTGACAGCGGAGTGCAGTCTCAAATGTTTCTACCAGAAGTGTTCCATATTGTGACCATGCTCACAAATACAGGCCGGCAGGACGTCCAAGTTCTGATTTCCAAATTTCTCATCAACACAATTCATTCCTCTTGTTCCTCATTCATACTAGAGGACACGAAGCTCTTTAAGCTACGGGAAACTCTCGATCTGCTCAGCGGCAGCCAAACAGAAAATTTATTATCTGTGACTGGCCAGGATGATGCCTTTTCAAATTACAGACAAAACCACGAGTCAGTATCAGCGCTAACAGAAAATCTAGTAGCGACCCTGTTCGAAGCCTGTTCTGTGGCAGCTCCGTCAATTGACGTGGCTAACGCCTGGCGTTCTCGGTGGATGAGCCTCGTCACCAGTACAGCGTTTCAAAATAACCCGGCCATGCAATCTAAGGCGTTCTCAGCTATGGGGTATCTGGCCCGCGAGGAAGTTGATGACGATCTCTTGTATCAGGTCCTTGTTGCCTTGCGGAGCAGTTTGAGCCACTTTGGAGAGACGGAAGACAGCGAGATGCTGGTGGCTATCGTTACGTCTCTATCCAGAATGGTGCATAGACTGCCTTCTGCATCTCGATATGGTGGTCAGCTCTTCTGGCTAGCCATCTCGCTTGTGCGGCTTGTGCCCCTGGAGCTTTTTAACTGCACTGGACGGTTTCTCGGAGCCAGCCTAGCGAATGTTAGGAAACTGGAAAGTATGAAGGGTGAGAAAATCGTCTCACTACTCATCCAAAGCCGCATCCCATTGGATGAAGTGACACTTGCACTTGATGAGGCTTATGGCGTCGCCTTCAACGACATTACCTTTGATTGGGCAGTTTGTGCTTGTCTTGTTCGAGGTCCTGCGGATACAACCACGAGGTCAACAGCCAGGCATGTCTTGTCAACTTTTCATAGCTTGGCTTACTCTACAACAGACACTCCTGATCGGGAGCAAATGAGCTGTGTGCACGCATCTCCTTACTGGGCCTTGATACTAGTACGATGCGTCGACTTCGAGGAAATGATGGAAGGTCTGAAAGGTGCCGCGCACCATCTCATCGCTTCTCGTGGGATGCAGGACACAAAAATGATAGATGATCAAGATCTTCTGCTCATATCGGTCATGGAGCTTGTTGATTTCGACAAGCTAGAAGACGCAACACAGTTGCGTACCATTCAGTGGTTGATCAAGCTCGCGCTTGAGCGTCCGCATGTCTTCATCCAGATGTATGACGATATCAAAATGACGACTTATCAATTAAACACTGACCATCCAACTAGATGTGGTGCTATGCCTTTCTTGTTGGACATCGTTCTCCAACGCGGACAAGGGTCAGTAGCCTTTGGAGCTGCGCATGCTTTGCTTCGCATCCTGTCAACGAACAGTGCATTTGTGGCGGCCATGGACTCCAGCCAACCGCTCAAAGACGCGTTAGATAAATTTGGGTTTGGTGGCCTATTGACAGGTTACGGACTTCCGACGACTGTTGTGACGCAGGAACATTGCTTTGATCTCACTGCAAAGTTAATTGAGGTGAGATGTAATCTGGTTAAAAAGCGAAACAGAAACGAATTTGAGCTAATGCAAAAAGGAGACAGCTGATTATTATCTAAGGTCGTTGAAAATTACTTCGAAGCAGAACACAACTCAAGAAGAGAAGAAACAAGAGTCTATGCCTTCTATGTCAGATTGACATAGTGTCACAGGTTAAGCCTTCCATCCTGCAAAAGCTATGACCTGGCCTTCCGCTACTCCGGCGCGGGCACTTTCTCTGGCAGTAGAATGCCACTTCGACCGCTTTCTGAGACTGGCCTCTTCGCCAGGGTTCTTCTCAGGACCTTGCCACCGACGCCATTGACTCTCCGATCACGCCCCTGTGTCTCCCCACTGGGAACAGCAACCACTTGATCTCAGATTTGTAGATAGTGCGACACGCTATAGTGTAGCTCCGTTTTTTTTTTCCTTTGTACAGGACCCGCCTGATCTCCCGTTGACGGCCCTTGACGGGACAGGGCCGTATGGTTTGATTTGATTTGATTTACTACGTCACATAACGTAGTGAGCCATCCTCGAGGGCAAACGACGCAGGGACACACGCTAGCCGCATCCCCCGGTTCAATCGACGTTTGGAGACGCCCGGCAAGAAGGTAGCAAAGGGTTCGAAGCCCGTCAATCCAGGCCGACCCACGGCGAGGCATAACGGCCCAGCCGGTATACACGCGCGTCTTTTCGAGAGGCTTCGGGGGTTTTCCGTGGCTGTGAGTGTGTGCTGGGGCGCCTATGACAGGTTCCAACGCCGCCCTCAGCCTCTCCGTCGGAGGAACCCGAGGAGGAGAAGGTGAGAAAAGAGAGGAGAGAGAGACGGAACAGAAAAGGAAATAGGAAAGAGCGAGAGACAAAGAGAAGTAAGACGAAGAGAGACCAACCGGTCTCACTAAGGGGGGGAGGCTGCCGGGGGTGTTACGGGCTCTGAGGGCACAAGGACTGTACTCCTATAGGCCTTGAATGAATTTATTGACGAGCCTAAAGAGAGAGACTTTGGTACAGAAGGAGAGAGGCTTTTTATACATGACGAGAAGGCAACAGGCCGGGAGCGGGCCTGGCGTGATGGATCCAGACTGGGTTCATACCCGGTCAACCATTATGGACAGTGTTCCTAGAAAAGGGGGCACGTTCTCTGGTGGAACTGCGTGCCACGGCACCATTTGGCAAAGCGCACCACTCCTTTGTCAGTGCCCAGTAGCCAGGCAATGGCTGCTCGGACTGTCTGGCCAGGTGTTTGTGGCCGGAGCGAACGCTGGCAGAAGAAGTGAAACCTCTGCTTTTTTTTTTTTCCTGCAGGAGAAGCCCAGCAGCGCCTTGCCGTGATTGAAGCGCTGATGATACTCTGCGAAGTCGCCGTGGCCCGAGCGGACTGCCCGCGGGTAGCCTAGCTCGCGATGTAGGAGACTGAGTTCTTTTAGCATCTTTTAGCAGACCCGTGCTGGAATGGGTCTGCAGCTGCGTCATCCGCATAACCAAAGCGCCCCTTATTAATTTGGATGAGGGGCCCTGTGACAGACCACAGAGGGAACGAGCTGGAGGCATGCCAGCTACCTTTTTCTCTGTCCGAGCATCTTCCACACTGCATGCCAGCGCTGTGGTAAGATCGGTGGCTGAGCGTCACACTGGTCTCTGGCAAGCACACTCATCTTCAGTGCCAGACACGCAATGCGGCGGGTAAGCAAACGCTCGAGCCCCTGAAATGCTAGATGGCAAGGTGGCAATCAAGTCGCGTGGCTAGCTTAGCACTTCTTTTGTCCTGCTGGAGGATTCCGGAGAAACGATTCCACTCGGTTACCTCGGGACCTACTCTCTACAGCACGCAGCTTGCAGGGAGGCTCGTGAAGGTAGATGGGTGGATTAATTCTAAGACCTCTATCTACATGACCGGCGCTACCTCCTCTCGTTATAAGTGAGGCTGCGTCCAGGCTCCACGGCCTGTTTAGGTTTCCTCCTGTCCACGGCGGATAGACTATCCGCCCTGCCCCCAGGGATCCTCATGCTGTAGGAATTCTATTTGTTAGTTTAGTTACCAACTGTCGCAGGCTATGCCATCTCACTTGCATACGCTTTGTCCCTTCGCTACTACCGTTCAAGATTTAGGGACAAGCGCTATCATTCCTATATCCGGTACGATGGTCATATCATGTCCGCCACCAGTGTGAACCGTCGTTTGAGCCTTTTCCTGACAACCATGGTACGAACAAAGGGACAGATTGCTGCTACGATGAACAACGGCACAGGCTGGTCTTGCGGAGGAGTGACACGGTGTTCAATAGCATCGATACCTTGGACATTTATGTTTCTCCTTTGTCTCTTTTTCTTCGTATTTACGATCTTGTTCAATAAGGTAGAGGCTAGCACCTGTGAATAACACTGCTCAACCCTTAAACAACCAAATAACCTGGCCTTCTGCACGCTGTAGTGAACTGAAAAGGCCTAGAGGTAATAACCGATTGATCGATTTTCTTTTTAAACTTGGTGGCGGGCACTACCTTAATAGCCCGGCGCCCTGAGGCATGCCACCGGTGGGGCCGGGCTGACAGCCTACGCTTAGCACATACGATGTTGGATCAAGTGTGCCTTACGCCCAGATTTCCTCCACTCTTTCCTGGCCGGCTGGGAAACCCAGCGATTCTCCCGTGGACAAATTTCCTTCAGTTCCGGCCACCACGCGCCTGGGCCTCTTGCTTCTGCAAGACCTTGCCTGCGGACTCGTCCGCCTATCCTTGCCCGGCTACCCTTGGGGCGTACCAGTCCTATCCCGAGGAAATATTGTCCAGCAGGATTGATTGGTTGCTTGTATATTCAATTTCGCAACTATATTGCTTGGCAGCGGTACGGTCATCGATGGTTCATTGGAGTCACTATTGTCCGACAAACCCATTGAGAACCAGTGCGCTGAAAGAAGAACCGCACTCGCGGCCTTGAAAATGTTCGAATCCTTGGTGACGACACAGTTCTACATGATTGACATTTAGCGCTGACAAATTAGTAAATTAGTTAGAGTGGTTAGTTAACTAACTAGCGTACTTGGTAAGCGAGTGAAGAATGTAAGCGAGTGGTTAAA
>KB853647.1:315-14376 GCA_000372705.1 Cerataphis brasiliensis yeast-like symbiont
TACTCGACGAAAAGAAAACTAGGCGCCCATTCAGCTCCAGGAGCCTCCCTCGATATTAAAAGGTGCCGAAGGGAGAATAGGACTGAAGACAGGAATGCGCCATTTATTCCAGAGCCCAGGTCCGTCTCGTTCGTTCCCCCCCCGGCCAAGATCGGGAAGAGGCAGCCGGCCATCGGCGAGACTAGCAACAAGCCTGCCAAGACCAAGCAACATAAAAAGGCGAAAGGCCCGGAAAAGAAGCAGAAGCCTATGGCTTCCCCCGACCTGAAGCCAGCACTAGAGTACCTTCGACTGTGGAAGACGTCACGCGATAGCTGGAAATTCAACAAAAACCATCAATCAGCGTTGATCAAGCACGTGTTCGATCCTGAAGGCATCAATGCCACCGACATCGTCCTTTTTTATGAGTATATTCGAGATCTGAAGGGATTTGTTCGATCAAGGCTGCGGGAGGCTGCCATGGAGATCCGTGCCAAGGATGTTGCGGACCGATCTGCCGCATTTCCAAAGGACACAGTTGAGCTCGATGCCAAGCAGGTCAACTACGAGGAGCTGCTCACAAAGCTCTTGGAATCTCGATCGCCGAGTCACAAGAGAAAAATATTTGATGAGGCCGATTACGTTGCGACTTGTCAGGACGTCGACTTCATCATCCGGCGAGTGGTCAAGCGTATGCGGGCTGAGATGATTCTCGACGAGCTGTCGGACGGCGAGCAAACAAGCGATAGCCGGACAACACAGTCGTCGATTACCATGGTTGCTAGCGATACCAACTCGGTTGCGCCGTCTAGTGGGGACAAGAGATTAAGGCTCAACGATGGGACCGGGAGGCGACGGAGAAAGCTTAGGGTCAATGTGGATAGCAGCGGCTCTGAATCGGATTCTGAGAGTACCTCAGACGACTCGAGCAGCGACAGCTCATCAAATGAATCTGACGAGGACGAAGATGCGCATTTTCAGTCTAACGACGGCTATGATACGTCGAGCAGCTCGTCTTCGTCTTCGTCCTCGTCCTCGTCAGGGGGCGAGCTTGACACGTCGGATGACGATGACGATGGCGACATTTTGGGAGATGACGACGACGACGAGTAGTAATGGATTCAAAAATGATGGCTTTTGCTACGCCTATGAGAGATTGCATGCGCCAGCTATGCAGAGGCTTGCCACTTGATACCCACAGCAGTCGGCCGAGAACCCTCACGGGAATATGATACCTCGCTTACATGTGTACGTTGCACTGGAGCCACCCAGTTCCAAGGGGAAAATAAAAGACTCGAGGGGGAGATTATTGGCCATGCGATCGTCGATACGCGGGTTTGTGCTTATCCTGCGTTTCGAGCCGCCAGCGCTGCAATCCACGCACACAGGACGGTTGGCGAGGTGCGCTCAAGTACAGAGCTTGGTGAAGCCCTCCTCGGGCGGTTGCAACCAGTTTTTGTCATCGTACTTGGTGTTGTCGGTCTCAATGATGTGAAAGGTGTAGATTATTCGCCCCTTCTGACTTGTGTTTCGCTCGCTCTTATGCAGCAGGTTCCCGTGAATGAGAAGCAGGTCACCGGCCTTGAACTCAGCGGGAACGTAGTCGTCGTCTGTGATGGGAGAAGACAACGGACGGCTACAGAAGGGAGGTGTGGGCGCAAAAGCTGAGCCTTTGTTTTGGATCATTTCCGTTCCGTTACCCGGGTTACCACTTTTGCGAACGAGGCGCTTTTCGATAGGGGCCCATTTGTGGGAGCCGGGGAGGAAGCTGAGACAGCCGTTGGCCAGGTTGGCATCTTCAAGGGCGTACCAGAAGCCGACGGCCGATGGCGGGTCCGTGAAGAGGAAAGTCGAATCCTGGTGAGGCGGAACGGCACCGCCAATTTCAGGCTGCTTGCAGATGATCATGCTCTGCAGGACTCGCGGGTCGCGAAAGCCGAGGGCGCGGGCGAGGTCGACGGGATTGGGGGATGACGTCACTGATGTCGAGGGTGTCTGGACGGCGATGTTGACACCTCCGCCAGTGGCCTCGGAAGCAGCAGCAGTGAGTCGGGGCGACGACGGGGCTTGCTGGCCGAGAAGAGCGCGGAAGGGCGGGCTGTGGATGTGCACACCGTGGCCGATTTGGCTGATGGCGCGATGCTTGTCGAAAACAAGCTTGCCATCGTGGTCAAAGGCATCTTCCTCGAAGAAGTAGCGGATCTTATCGCCCGAGGTTAAGAAATAGTCGTCGCCGATATGGGGCTCGCGCTGGCCGGTGGAAAAGCGCGTCAGCGGGTGGTGATGGAGCGAAAGCTCACCCAGCAGTCGGTGCGTCTCGTCGAGCAGCGCCGAGACCGTCCAAGGGGGCAGGGCACCGGGGATGACGAGGTAGCCGTCACGTGCAAAGGCGGCATGCTGCTCGCTGGTGAGGCCGCGAGGCGTTGGGTGATGGCAGGGCGACATGGTGAGCGGCGAGGGACCGGCGGTTTATGCGAGCGAGGAGGCTTTTGGTTGTCACGGCACGATGAGGATGCAATAGCGAGAGCCCAGTCTGTGGGCATGTGGCCGCGCAAAGTCGTTCTTGGGCGTGTGCCCAGCATGCAGGGAAAAGTGCTTGCATGCGTACAGACAGCAAGGCTGACAGGGTTGCATGGTAAATTATCGTAAGCTTCTTTCGACGACGTTTGGCTTCGATTCCGCGCACAAAGGTTCGCGCCACAGAGAAAATACAAGGCAAGCGCTCTATTCATGCGACGAGGCGAGGACTGCGAGATTCGCGGTTGCAAGTGGAAGGGTGAATACTTGGCTGTAGGGCATGAAACAGGGCTAATTGAGGCTGCTAAGACGAGAAATGTAAAGGAATAGCACGTGATTTTTTTTTTTTCACTCCATCCACGTCACCGTCTTGGTGTACATGAACTCATTCATGCCCTCTACCCCGTTGAAGCGTCCGAAACCGCTGTCCTTGACGCCACCATGGGGCAAGGCCGCCTCGTCGTGCACCGTGGTTGAGTTGACGTGAACGGCAGCCGTGTCGAGGGCCTCAGAGACGCGGAAGCCGGTGCGAAGGTCCTCGGTGAAGACGGCAGCGGTGAGGCCGTAGGCGGTGTCGTTGGCGAGCGCCACGGCCTCGGCTTCGGTGCTAAAGGTGAAAAAGGAAACAATGGGCCCAAATGACTCGGTTTCATAAATATCCATGGACTTGTCCACATTGCGCAGGACCACTGGATGCATCCACGTCTCAACCGGAACGGCCGTTTCGCCGTCCAAGAGAGGCACAGAGCGGGCCCCCTTGGAGATGGCGTCGGCGATCAGATCGCGGCAACGCTGCGCGGCAGCCGCAGTGATGAGCTTGGGTGTGTCTTGTTGGTTTTTGAATAAGCGTCGGACCGTTGCGGCGAACATGGCCTCGAACTTGTCTACGATGGACTCGTGCACGACGATGCGCTCGGTCGACATGCAAATCTGACCATGCTGGATATCAAAAGCGGTTAGTGAGCAAGCGGAACTTCTGGCTGGCTCTCGGCTTTCGAGCCCCCAGACAGGACGCAGGCGGGAATGAGGCTCGGGGACTCACGTTGGAGTAGGCACCCATGGCGCAGTGCATCACGGCCTTGTCCAGGTTTGCGTCGGCGAAGACGATGGCGCTCGCCTTGCCGCCCAGCTCCATAAGCACCGGCTTGAGATGCTTGCCGGCCGTAGCGGCGATGATGCGGCCGACGCGCGTGCTGCCCGTGAAGTTGATCTTCTTGATCAAGGGGTGAGCCACCAGCTGTTCCATGATGGCTGGGGCGTCCGAGGGGCTGTGGAAGACGAGATTCAGGCAGCCGTCGGGCAGGCCGGCCTCGCGGAAGACGTCGACGAGTGCCCAGAAGCTCTTGGGGGAGAGCTCGGGGCCTTTGAGGACGACTGTGTTTCCCGTGGCCAGGGCGAGGGCAACGGCTCGAGTGCCCAGATGATAGGGCCCGTTACTTTGCGCCGGCATCAGCGACGCCATGAAGCCACACCATGACAAGGCAACTTACCAGGGCGCAATGCCCAGGTGGACACCAAACGGCTTCTTTTGGGTATTGGCCTTCATGCCCGGCAGGCGAGGCTCAGGAATGGTGCCTGTCACCGCGCCGGCGATCCTCCCGGCCGCGTCCCGGAGTGAGTCGATGCCGAGATTGAGAATGGCGTCCTGGTAGCCCTTGCCAGCACCGGTCTCCTGATACATGTACTCGGCCAGCTCAGTACGACGGCGATCCATGATGTCGGCTGCCTTGAGCAAGATGTTGCGACGGGTTGCGACCTTGGTCTGAGACCATGAGGCGAACGCCCTGTGCGCGCTCTTGACGGCTTCGTCGGCTTGGGCCGCATCAACGGTCGCCATGGTCCATAGCTGCTCACCCGTGATGGGGCTGATGACCGGCGACGACGAGGCGCCAGGCACATCTTTGCCCTGGATGATCAGCGGCACGTGGGAGTTTGCGGGCACGCCTTGCTGGCCAGGATTGGTGAAGGATCGGTAGCCCCAGGCAAGGGACTCCTTGGCAAGGACGCTCACGCGATACATGATGTGCGTGGCTAGGAAAGTTACCGGGATCACTGGGCCTAAGGCTGCGCCGATGAGAGGGCTATATCTCTATGGCAGCTTCGCTGCGCCAAAGCGAGTTGGACCTGTTCCGGAAGCGCAGCGACTTCAACGTCATGTCCAGGCCTGACACGACCGCATCCGTCGTAACCGTGAGAGGTCATGGTCCTGGCCCTAGGCTGGGGAGCAGTAAACAGGGATAGCGTCCATTTAGCCTCTCCCGTTCCAACGGCGCCGGGCCAGCCGCCGACCGTGATTTCGAGAAGTGCCCAAAGTATCGGTTGCCTCCATGACCCTCTAAAGACCAGCAGTCTGGTCTGGCTCGACTCCATTGCACGACACTGAATTCGAACGACGATGTCGACGTGGGCCTGGATATCAAGGCGGCCCTTTTATGGTGCCAGGCGGTGCCGACTCCAACTCCTGTGGCTGCCACACGGTCGAGGTTTGTTGTTCGCAGCTCTCGTGCTGCTGCTGCTTGCCACCACCCCCTTCCGTGCCCCCTTTTGTTTTCTCCTCGCCCTCGGCATCTCGCCCAGTCGATCGCGGAGACTTTGCTGTTCACAAGGTTGCAGGAAAAATAAGCTTTCCCAAGCGCCAAAGACGGACGATGGAGTGGGAGCGTAATTATCGCGAGTCAAGCTAGCAATTCAGCTGCTCTTGGATTGGTCGACTAGAGGTATCTGGCAGTGCATGCGGGGAAGGAAGATGAATTCAAGAGAGTTATAATAGCCAATGGTTCACGCCTGGTTTTTATTTCCCGTCGTGTGCCGGTTCATTGACAATTGTGCCTGTTGCCTGTTCCGCAGCTCCCACCCAGTCACAGTTGGTGCTGCTTAGGACTCAGGTTCCTAGATTTGCTCTAATTACATAACTAGTTAAGTTACAGGTGTAGTTAATTAAAAGATTCGTGCAGCCGGATTTACTCCGCGGCTCGCCAATGAGAAAGAATTAACTAATTATCCCCAATCGTAGCCTGGCACAAATCTCTGCCAACCCAACGCCACAGTTTCCGCCACCTCCAGCCGCCAGAACTCTGTTTTGCCAAATCTATATGCACCCCGCATGGCATTTAACTACAGGAACCGCCCAAACGAATAAAGCAATCGTGAATGTGTGCGGAGGGGAGACTTGAGCCGCAGGACGCGGGTCAATACTGTCGACATCATGACCGCGTAGCATGCCTGAGACACCCACTGGACTGTATTCGCTCTGCCTCGCTCGCTCACTGTATAGTCCAGTAACTAGATCAATCTATGATTTCGAGTAATTATAGTTCCAACTGCCTTATTGTTGCCGCTTCCATGCGCGCCAGACGGGCGTGGTGCCCTTCACAATCAGGGCTAGACACGGGAGAGTAAAAATTCGCGCATTTATCAAACACGCGGCACGACGCTTAAACACGGAATCCGTCGATCTTGGGTGTCGGGTCGCAGGTTCCTATCCTAATACCTTCCGCGCAGATGAGGCCTTACGAGAGCAGAATCCTCCAGCGCCAGCCCTCCAGAACGCGCGTATCGGGGTCGCCAAGCTCAGTCTCGCCGCTATCGATGCGGCCGCACAGTCGTCGTAGTCTTCTCTGGACGGTCTTCGCCACACGCAGCCTCACCTCGTTCTGGAAGAAGTACAAGACCGCAAAGACAAACGCAGCCACCTGGATGAGGCCGCTGTCACCAAAAAGACCGTCCCTGATACGCGCGAGCAGGCGCTTGGACTTGTGGAAGGCGTGTTCCGTGTCGTTGGCAGACACGTGCGCCTGGGTGCCGTCGGAGCCGCGGCGGAAGATGCGGCGCACAGCGGGGATGAACGTGGCGCTTGGCTGGGTCAGCACGACGGAAACGGGCTTCAGGGAGGATAAGGAAGGGGGGGGGAGGTCTTCGCAATATACCGCCGAAAATCCATCGCCGCCAGCGCTGGCTCTCAGCGTCTGAAATCAGGCGGCGGACTTCGAGTTGGAGCGTCTGGAGGTCGCCTACAACCAGACTGGCTTGGCCGTGGATGCGAGATTCGAGCCCCAGATTGTTAGCGGCATACTGCCGTCGCTTGTCCTGTAGCGCCAAGTATTCGCGCAAGCCGAACAGACAGGTGGCGCGGACGTTGCGGATGTCGACTGGGCCCCTCGTCGGGGCCACAGGCGTCCGTGACCATTGGGTTGCCGGCTGCCGCTCGGGAACAGCTGCCGGGGCCAGCGTAGAGACGGACGGTGTAGAGATAGGCGCAAAGAGAGATGGCGAGGGGGGTTTGGTGGTGTTCATGTCGTGGTCAGGCTACCGGTCAGCAACGACAGCAATGGCGAAGAAGCTGGCAAGCAACAAGATCCGGCACCCCGCAAAAGGAAGAAAGGGAAAGGCGGGGAAGGGGAAGCTGGCCGCGTCTAGGATTGCATGTAGCTACCACACATGAATCGGCCGGGCTTCCCAAGAGCCGAGGGCAGGGCCTGAGTGTGGAAGGCTTGCTTCTCTACCCAATGGAGACCACATCGAACTCGTGGTGCGCCGGGCTAGAAGACGCAACTAGGCATGCGGGGTCAAGAGGATTTGATTTGACCACCAAGAGGCTCGAGGCTATCCTGCCAAACGAAGCGCCGACGAGCCGAGCGGCATGACTCCCCAAGACATCCCCTGAGAATCCGAGTCAGACTTGGCAATAGGGTCTACCTGAGGGCCTGGTCTCTACAGCGCGTAGCTCGCAATGTTCAAGCGCGCGAGCAGTGCCTCGAACTAGGCAGCATCCAGCGAAGATGTCACCGACGTGTATGTTGCTGAGTCACTCGCCACAAGGACGGAGGCACTCTTCTAGAATGAATCAAGGCTTAAACGGCGCGAGAGTGGCTGCCGTTTACGCCCCCCCCTTAGTAGTTAACTGTGTTTTGCCCACATCGGGCAAGCCGGGCAGAGGTTTTCACCCAAAGATCATAGTTAAATACTTCGTGTCGCACCTATTTTCTTATAAATTGAATGTCTCTGCGGTCTCCCGCCAGGGGCCTTCGCGATACACTCCGTTACACTCTGATCACTCCTGTTCGATAAGTGTCACGGGACCAAACCTCACCTACAACATGTATGGTATATATAGAGGCCCTCCCTTCCACTGGAAACCTCTCCTTTTCTCTCTTCATAGTACAATCATCTGCCTCACCTCTTGCCTCCAGCCATGCTCTCCTGCCTGCCTGCCTGCCTGCCCTGAGCTCTTGCCGGCAGGCCCACGGAAAAGGCCCAGCCAGGCCAGTGCACGTGGTGTATGGGTTTTCCAAAAGACCTGCTCACGGCCACCCTCGGGCCAGTGCATCTTAACGTGCATAGCGGCTGCGACGATGACCCTGTGGCAGTAATGATGGAATAGTAGGAAGCCAATGGCTGGGGTAGCAGGGAGTTGTGAGTCCTTCGTGGACGACAGTGCTGGTACAGTCTGCTTTGTAGGCTTCAGATTAGCCGGCAAACCAGTCCTCTTCGTGGATTTTCGAGGCTATAACGTCAAGGTCGTATTCCGCATAACGCTTCAAATTCGATTTCAGGCAGGTCTTGCTTGTCCGTACGGCCCTTCCAAATTGTCATGTATATCGTCCTGCATCTGGCTACAGTATCAACCTTCTTATCACATAGACTGTTAGACATCGCTAGAGCAGGAGACTTTGCGGTACATTACGTTCAATATCGTGAGGCAGGAGGCTTTGCGACGGCATACGTCCAATATCGTGATATATCTCAATGGAGAAACTCTTTTTGAAGTATTTGGGCAAAATGATTGCATCAAAAATGTGGAAGGGCTAGCAAGAGGAAACCTAGTTGCTGGGCAATCACAATTCAACGAGCAATGAAGGAAAACAGGAAAAAAAATATGATTCTGTGTGAACATAGTCTCGCTCGAAGGCCTGCGGGCTGACCATAGTGCGATGCCCAAGCAGGCCGGTGGCCTTGCTCGTGCAGGTAAAGACGGTGCTGACCTGGAAGTAAGAATCTCGCCTCTCGGCCATCTTCTTACACAGGACGGCCGGGGGATTGGCGTGGATAGGGAAGATGCCCAAGACCTGAAATTGGTGGAAGCCCTTAAACAGGGTCTTGTCGGGGTCCCGGGAGCAATATAGGTAGAAAGCTGGATGAAACTGCAGGACCTGAGCTGGGTGGTATCCAGGCCCGGGAGGAGGTCCTGTCGCTGGGAGGCGTGGCCGGGGCCGACGACAGGGACGGTGAAGGTGACGATGGGCGGGATGCAGGGGAAGCTGTCCGTGGAGACGGAAGGCCCAGGGAAGAATACTTGGGGAATCACGTTAGAGGAGCTCATTAGAGGTCGGGGAGTGGTATGGTTCACAGCTGATACTGCGTCAAGCACTCTCTGGGCAAGACGAGAGGGCAGGGCGGCCTCAGTCGGTTGGAGACGCCGTGGAAGGCGGTCGAGAAAATGGCGTTTACGCCAGACGGCGTGTTGCAGATTCCTCGGACACACCTCACACCCCATAGTGAATCGATGGAACAAGGCCGTCGCGGACCTTTTTGCGGACGAGTCGATAGTCGTGGGGGGAGCAGGACAAAGGATCAGCTTCGCCGAGACGTACCACCCTCGCTGAGATGTCCTGAGAGGGTTACACCTCGATGAATTTGTCTCGGTGGTCAAGCCCCAGCGCATCGGCAAGGATGGGTGCTTCAGCAACGTCGAATTGACATTGGGCTGGGTCCATCACTTCAATGTCGTAAGCTGGATGACATCATCACAGGCACAAAGTGCTGGGCAGTCGCTGGAGCATTGGTTTGGCTTGGCTGCGTCGCATTTGATGCAATCTAGACAGCATCACGGGAAGCCAAACTACTGAGCGCGTTCGAATATGCCCCAAGCGACTTTTCCACTGGCATTTTTCCCCAGCAACCGCCAGCACCAGAAGAGGACGATGACGGCGAATCTAGTAGTATGCATGACCCGAAGGAGCATTGCGATGGTAAATCGGGTCGGAGAAGCCTGGTAATGTGTGGTGAGGCTCACCGTAGCCGCCCGCCTGGGAGTAGCATTTCTGAGCGCAACACTGGAGAAAGCGTGACTATCATATCCATCAGTAAGTTTCCCGGCTTCATATTCACTTGATGTGATGTTTTAAATGCGATTGCGAGTTCTTGTAATGGTCTTGATTTCAACACGCGCAAATTCACACATAATCGTCAGCGTGTTTGGCTGTCTCACACAGTTGAGCCCAACTAAGTGCGAGAGCGCTTAACCAGGTTGGCCCTTGTAAAGGTGGAGCCGACGGGCTACTATCACGTGAAGAGCCGGAAGCGGCCGGCGGGATGGGAGAGAGCGAAGAAGCGACGGGCCGACCGGTCCTGCACTTCGTGCGCAGCCCACCTCTTGAGCCACCGAAACTCGCCGTCGACATGTCTGCGCTACGTATCCTAGTGCCTGTCAAGCGAGTGATTGACTATGCCGTACGTCTTTGGCCCCCGTTCAGCCGACTAGATTGACAGCCTTCTTGGGGAAAGAGAGGTGCGGCGGCAGCAGCAGCAACAGCAGTCGACTAACAGGCCAACCCCGGCGGGCGCAGGTCAAACCGCGGGTCAATAAGGCGCAGACATGGGTCGAGACGCTCGGGGTCAAGCATTCGATGAACCCCTTTGATGAGCTCTCGGTGGAGGAGGCTGTACGAATGCGCGAGTCGAAGCGGGCGCCTGGCGGCGTCGAGGATATCTGCGTCGTCACGGCCGGGCCGCCCAAGGCGGTGGACGTGCTGCGAACAGCGCTGGCCATGGGTGCGGATCGGGCAGTCCATGTCGAGACAGGCGTGGACGAGCAGCTGGAGCCGCTGATGGTGGCCAAGCTACTCAGGGCGATGGTGGCACGGCAGAGGAGCAACCTGGTGATGCTGGGTAAGCAGAGCATCGACGACGACGCGGCGCAGACGGGACCGATGCTGGCTGGTCTGCTGGATTGGCCACAAGCTACCCAGGCCGTCAAGATCATGTTTGAGGACGGCGGCAAAGACACCCTCCTCGTCACGCGCGAGGTCGACGTTGGCGTCGAGAATATGCGGGCCAGACTACCTCTGGTGGTGACGACGGAACTGCGGCTGAACGAGCCGCGCTATGCAAGCCTGCCCAATATCATGAAGGCCAAGAGAATGCCCATCGAAAGGTTGACGCTCCAGGACCTGCAACTCACCAACGAGAAACGACTCAAAACGCTCCGGGTCACTGGTACGTTTCCCCCACTCCTTTATCGCTTCTTTCCCGCGTTTCTCGCCTACGCGTTCATTTGTTTTTCATTCATCGAATCTTTGCCTGTCTGCGGGCTCACGACCCTGCCGTTGCCTTTTCCAAGCGGGGGGTGCAGACAAGACAAACACAGCTGGAGGATGAGCACGACGAGGGCTAATATGGGAAATGTGACGTCGGCCTCTGTTTCTGTCGCTTTCAGAACCGCCGACGAGACAGGGCGGTGCCAAAGTCAAGGACGTCGACGGCCTGATTAATAAGCTCAAAGAACTGGGTGCTCTGTGAGAAGGAGGAAGACGTATTCTGCTCTTGTATCTAGGAGCGGGACGAAGCAAAAATGAAGAGGGGAGGGAGGGAAGTCGCATATAGACCTGCATACGGCATGACGAAGCTGGGGGCGCACGCCGGAAGCAAGCAGACGAGAGGTCTCTGCATCTTCTCATGACCGTTTTTGACGCCATGAGAGGGGAAGAGGAAAAGAGCGGGGGAAACGGCGGAGGGCCACGTAGGGATGGATGAGCCTCGGGGTTGAAGACAGTACTACGAAGCGGCGTTTCTGCTCGCCGGCCCGGTAGTGCGAGACTCGCCCAAAAAGGGAGCAATTGACAGGCTGATGTCTTGTCCAAGTGAAGCCGATGCTAAATGTCGCAGATTGGTGTAAATCTTCTAGTTAGAGGAGTTGTGGCCAGAGACTTTTGGAGCGCGGCGACTCACCTTTACAGCATCTCTGTTGGACCATCACAACTCCTCAAAGAGTTCTCCCACGCCGCGCGCTGTAGGGACGAGACCCGAGGGAGCCGATTGAAGAACCGCGTGGGAATCATCCCAAGAGCGTTCATCTGGTCATGTGACCAAATCGCTTCTTTCACCTTCGACGCCACTGATGTCATGAGTCCTTCATGAGTTTTGTGAGGCATGGCCACTATCCATCTTTCACAAGCATACAAGGGTAGCCAGGTGTCATGGTTAAAGGGGGGGAACAACGGGCATTCTCAGTCCCATCGAGCACCCTACTTCTGATCCATCTTCGCGACACACACACACATCATACGTGGAGCTCAAACCGCGCCAAGGTACAAGATGCATGGGAACTGCACATACGGACAGGTCGGCCCCCACCGGCCCCGTTCTCTCGAGTCATCCCTCCACTGCTTGGTACGGTCTTGGGCTGGGCTTTTGTCGGGGCACATGGGCTGTTTGATTCCCGGGAAATGAAACTCGAAGAGACTTTACGGCCAGGGCCCGCCCTGCCAACGTCCGGGCAATATAAACCTGCGGAGCCTTTCCTAAAAAAAGGGGATCCCATGTGTGCGGCAGAGGTCATTTCGTTGGGTCTCTCACCGAGATCAGCGGACAGCAACGAGCAATCACGAATGAAAAGCTTGCCTTTGGCTTCTCTGCAATCTAATCTTACCGCCAAATCATCTACATTGACCGACCTTGGCAAGAGCCTCATGATTTTAATCGAACTTGCCGACGGGCCCCGGCCCATCCACAATCGTACTCACTCTAGGGATCACCGTGTCAAAGTGAGCAGCAGGTCGATACCGTCAACAATGCCTGCCTTTCCATGCGTATCAGCCCAGCTCGGTACCGGCAATGGTACAAGACAGGATTTGGCTCACGAGACAGCCGACGAGACGCCAGATGCGCCCAAGACGTCAGAAGAGTGAGCCAAGCCCAAGCAGCCAGGACCATTCGGCGAGACTCATGGGCAGCCTCCAAGACGTCATTACGCAACCCCCAGGCTCATCATCGGCCATGCCCACACGACTCTGTATTCCAGCAGCAAGTATCAGACGCGACGGAAGGGCCGGTTTTCAGGCACCGTACCTCACTCGCATGGCTTGCCCCATTAAGCTGGCGCGCTTGTTGTGCAGGCGTGTACATGATTTCGTGGACGACGTCACCTACCTATAGGGCGTCGATGTATAGACACTTATGTCGGTATATAAACGTGAGAGACGCCAGCCTTCTCCAGACGCGATATCGGGTACAGCTCATACAGCACAGCCAAGTTTGTTTCTGTGCGGCCGTGACACTCGTTTTTGCACTCTCAATTCTTTTCGTCCGCTCCTTTCCAACGCGATTTTTTTGTTTCTTTTCCCCCCTCTCGGTGCCCTGACCATCGAGGGCTCTCGAAGACGAGTCAGTATTCTGAACAGCCAGCATCATGCGCAATTTCGCCTTTCCCGCGGCAGCCTTGGGCGTCGTCGTCACGCTGCAGGGCGTCATGGCACAGCCAGGCAGCAAGCCCATGCCAGCGTGTGACGAGGCTATACAGCACGAGATGAAGTGCGCCCCCGATATCAAGCCAGATATGACCGCTGATGAGAAAGTGTCGCTCTATGAGAGCGAACGTCGCTGCCTCTGCGGCTCCAATACCTTTTTTGACAACAAGGGCCTTCACTGTCCGTTTGAAAAGGCGGCCAATGGCATTGACGATGGGGAAGGAGTTGCCGAGTTCTGGAAGAACGAAGTCTTTGAGCCTCTCCGCCGGGATAAGTACTGTGCTAAGCCGGGCTCCGTGGATAAGAGCTTTGGTACTTACTTCCAAGAGGTCTTTTGGTCCGTCCAGTGGAAATACGACAAACTCATGGCCGAGGGCGTCGGAGCTGTCCCCGTCGCGCAGCCGGCTCCTGTTGAGACCCCAGCAACCTCGTCTGCTCCCACTGAGGTGCCAACAGCCCTGTCGGCTCCTACTGAGGCCCCAGCAGCCCTGTCGGCCCCGACAGCTTCGTCAGTCCCTCTCATCTCGGCCGTCAACGCCTCTAGCAGCAGACCGACCGAGGTCTCCAGAGCCACGTCATCGCCGGCAACGCCCGTACCGGTCTCCAGCGTTTCCTTGCAGCCTTTGGCTCCGGTCGGCGCCTCACCCCCTTGGGCCCCGGCTCCTGGCATCGACGAGAAAAAAGTCGAGCTGACGCCCGAGTATCACTGCGGCCTGGCCCACATCGAAACACTGCCCAAAGTTGAGAGCGCCAAATTCTCCAACAACAGCGCCCGGGTCATATATGTCAATGCGTGTAGCCTGCTAAAGCGGTTCTGCGTTATCCCGAATGACGGCGGCGAGCGTACCATCACGTACCAGCGCTTCATGCCGGTGCTCACCCCGCTGCTTCATGTCAAGCCTCAGGATGTCCGCCAAAAGCCGTCCATCAACCTCTCCAGTTGCCCCTGTGCCTCCGCCGCGGTGCCCGGCGATAAGAGGCTCGTGAGGTCGGAGAACGCGGCTCGGGACTGGATCAATATTGTACTGGACATGCCCATCAACTTCCCCTGCCCTGTTTGCGCCGCCGGCCAGCACGAGAGCGGCTCGCCCAAAGTATCAAG
>KB853652.1:1151-14498 GCA_000372705.1 Cerataphis brasiliensis yeast-like symbiont
CGGATCTAACGCGTCCTCCATGCTCCTGTTACCTGCGCAATGGCTCTCCAGATATTGGAGCCGTGGCTCCCGCTTCAGATGCCGTCGATGCCGTCGACGCCGGTGCCTCAGCCGAGGCTTCGCTACCCTCTGCCTTCGGACCGCTTGAACGCGACTGTCCGATCGGTCTTATCTCTTTTCGGCCCGTGGACTTGTAGTACATTATGATGTCATTGCCGCCTTTCCACACATGGGCTCGGACCGTGGCAAGGCTCATCGATGGGTCCAACAGCTAATCAACCGGCACGTCAGCTTAAGAGAGGGGGCAGGGGGGGGGCCAAGGGCGGACGCAAGGGAAAAAAAAAAAGCAACGAGACTGACCTGATCATTACAGTAAAACTCGAGATAATCTTCCGGTAGTAGCCCGTTTGGCTCCTCGTCCTCCGACTCCTTCTCGATCCTCTCCGCCACATATGCTAGTATTTTCTTGACCCTGAGCATCCTGTTCGCATTGAGCCTGTTGGTTCCGTCCCTGGGCGAGATTGGTGGCAGATCATGCATGGGATAGAGAATAAAGGACACCTTGACCGGATCCTTGGGTGGAATACGGTTCCATAGCAAGACCTCTCCAAGCCACATGGGCGCCTTTTTTTCCACCACGTCCACATCCCTACCGAGGCTTTCTACTGTGCCCTGGTATATGTTGGCACTGCCGCCCGACCTCTCCTCCTGGATGATGACTCTGGTGCCCGGTGGCAACTTCAGCACTGGTGTCTCCGTCGGCGGGCTTGGCGTCATCTGCGTCTCTAGTCTCTTATCAGGAGACTCGGCCAGCTGCTTGTCGTATTCGTTGTGTATCTTCTGAATCACCCCCAGCAAGCTGTCCTCGATTTCCTTGTCGTGAGTCGATGACGACTCTGACTCCTCGGTCCGGTCTTCAGCCACAACGGGTCTCTCCTGCGTTGCCTGCGACAGGGAACGTAGTTTCTTAGAGCTGAATGACAGTCGAAATTTCCTGCCAAAGGGCGTACCCGGAGATTTGCTGTTGTCGGGCCCTTTGTCCTTGTCCTTTTCCTTGCCCTTGTCGGAGGCACTTTCATTCACGTTCCTCGCGTCTGACGTGTCCGCCGCCGGCGTGCTTGGAGCCTTCACGACCTTTTCGCCGCCGAAGTAGTCCTCCCTGTCTCCGCCCAGGGGCCCCTCCGCCGCGACGTCTTCCTCTCGAACGCCTGGGAGAGCCCCAGAAGGTCCCGGGGTAGCCAGGCCGATTGTGAGGCCAGGAGTGGCCGTGGAAAGCTGCAGGCCATTGGCCCGGGGCGTCACCACATGACCTGGTCCGGGCCGCACGGGCGTATGTGGTGGTGGGAGGTTGATTGACGTTGGGGCGCTCATCTGGCTGGCGGCCTTGCGCCTCTCCAGCTCCTCGTTCAGCCTCAGCCGGTGCGCCTTGTCACGCTTGATTTCTTCGTCGATAAGATTCGCGAATAAATATCGCAGAATCCAGCGGCCAAGAATGACTAGGCTAGGGTTAGCTGCGCATCGCGACACGAGACATGAAGCTGGCTGACGGGCACACGCACTTCGTTGGTCTTCCTTAAACTCCATGGGCTCATCCAGTCTCAGCTCGTCCGCGTAAATCTCGGCATCAAAGCAATTGAAGGGCTCCAACACTACTATGAGGTTGCCGGAGCTCAGGTCAACCGAACACCACGGAGCTACGGCTTCCCTGGTGTTGACTGCCCTCTCGACATCCTCGAGGTGCTGCTTGCCGAAGCTCTGGATCGGTTTGCACTGCATGATACAGTGAGCAGCCAAGGCACAAATCTTTTCGTTGGGCAACAAACCGCGATAAGGTCCCAAAGCAACACATCGCCCGCCGTGTCCAGCGTCAGGACTCTTCTCCTGTCGTTGAGCATTCTGTGCTTCAGCAAACCACACTGGCCCTCGATCGTTTCCTCTGGCACCGGATGAATGGGTTTGACCTCCAAGTCCGGTTGTTCGTCGACAACTTCCGACCCCCTTCTCATCAGAGATTCACGCAAACTCTCAGAGTCCCTGGCCAGACTACGGCGAGCGGGAAGGACGGCTGAGTTGGATATTTGAAGAACCGACTCGGTCGGTATTTCTCTCCTGTTTGAACCCCGGAAGTCGAGCCCATGATGAGAGGCTTGAGCATGTCGTTTGCATGTGTCCAAAGCTCGTTGATGGTAGAATTCTTCAGAAAGCCTCACGTCACCGCTCGTATCAATGTCTTCCCATCGATTAATAGACGAGCGGTTGGTAGCGGTCCAGATGTGACCAGCCGCAGCAACGACCTTGCAAACCTCAAAATTTTCTTGTACCACAGCAAGACTGAGGCCATCGTCCATGTCTTCCAAGCTGCCCCGCACGTCCGTCTTAGCGACCAGCCCAGAGCGATCGCTGCTGTAGAAGATGCCCAGTCGAGGATCGTTAGAATAGAGAGACCAGACGCTCTCGTCGTGCATGGTGAAGGTGTACATGCACCGGCCCTCCTTGACACTCCACATCTTGATGGTCTTGTCCGCACTGGAGCTCAGAATGATATCGTCGGCATCATCGATAAGGATGGAGCGGATGTTGCCGAGATGGCCCACCAGCTTTGACACTTTAGAGCCAGTTCGAGGGTCGTGTAATCTGATTGTCTTCTCGGGCCCGCCGCTGGCCAAGATGCTGCTGCCGACGGCCAGAGCATAAACAGATCCCTTTTCTGGACGCTCTTCGCCTCTCACATCAATCTCGAGCGTCTTGCCAGCGCCGTTGAGGTCCCAAAGGTAGATTTTGCGATCGAGGCCACCCGAGGCCACCCAGTTGGCGTTGATTTTAGGAGGGGGTGTGGCAACGCACTTGACATAGTCCGCATGTTCGCCAATGGCGTGCGCCTCCGGGCAGGCCTCCTCCGAGTGCGGGCGCCAGACCTTGACGGCGAGGTCCGAGGAGGCAGAAACTACGGCTGTGTTATTCTGGGTAAGGGTTATGTCGTTGATCCAGTGCATGTGCGCCTGCGTCTGGGAACGCAACTTGGTCGTCGGCCGCACAGGAACGTCACCGCTTCCATGAGAGGCGTTGAGGTTCAAGTTCCAAGCGCAAATGACGCCGTCGCGCCCGCCCGAATATCTGCAAACACGAGTTCAGTCAGCTGGAACAAGAAAACAGGAGTCTGAGCGGGGAACAGCTCACAGAATGTCATTGTCGGTGTCGACAGCCAGGCCGTTGACTCCAAGACGATGGCCGCCCGCCGAGGACTTTGCATGTTCAAGGACTACGCCTCTTGCAGCGTCAGTGGACTATCATCGAGTCGATCAAGGAACTGCCAAAGAGGCCGGTGGAAGAGATCGAGCGCACACCAAAGATGTTGCGTGTCAAATCAATGGGTTTTAGCGGGGGCAAAGGGCTGACCGTAGCTGATCCTCTGACGGGCCTTTTTGGCCATGACTGTGCTCCGGGCGCCGACGACGCGCGACAGCGATCGGCAAGAGCTGCATGCAGAAGGGCGGTCTTGAGGCTGTACCGAAAGACGGGGCGACGCCTTTCGAGGCTGCGCGGCGTAAGGCGTTAGGTTCGAGCCCGGCCAGCGGTAGAAATTGCAGTTCCGCAAACAAGTATCTAGCTGGTGGTCCCTACAGCCAGGGCGGCGAGATGGAGGGCGGAGCGGAGTACTTCGAAATGTGATGCTTCTGATAATACCTGTGTGTATCTGTGCAAGTTGGTTTGCGTTGCGTGTCGACAAAGTCGGCCGCTGCCCTTCGTTCGCGACTGAAGTGGTGAGATGCTGTACTTCATACCTTCCCCTCCCTGATCGTCTGGCTAGCTAATTAGTTAATAACTGGTTAAGTTAGTTTTTAAGTTAACTTAGTCGACTAATAATATCAAAGTGAGCTTGATTGACTAACTAGTTAGTTGTTCACTAGTAAATAGTTAACTAGTCCATCAGTGTGTGATAGCCAGACATTCACAGCTACAACATCTTGCCGCCTGCTTCGTCGCCTCCGGCGCGTTGTTCCTGCAGTCGCCGCACACACCCTGTCGCCGCTAGAGCTCAGGAGCAATCACTGTTGAGCAACAGCCTTTATCCGCCGCATACACACCCGCACTCAGTCGCACCCCATACCCATCACGGAGACAGAGCAGTAGAGTTTCCCAAACACGATGTTGCGCATGATTAAAGTAGTTACCAAGTGCCTGCCCGGTCAAGTAGCCAACACCTCATGGCCGACCAGCTCGCCGAGTGAATGCTAGACAACGAAATGCCCCTCGTCCGCTCGGTATCGTACCGTGCTTTCGTTCCATCTCCACACTTCTTGCCCAGGCCGTATTCCCGCTTCTAAACCAATGAATGCCTACCCGTTACGCATGCCGATTATTCGTCTCTCACCAGACGTCACCTGCCCTACTCCGGACTAACATCTAATCAACCGCCTGCTGAAAGAAAGAACTCGAGAGAGTCTTGCCGCTGGCCACTTCCCGCCACTGTCTGGCGTAGGGCGACTGCCTGCCTCCGCCGAGCCTGAATTCCAACTTGAGACGACGGGAAGTCGAGGAGCAAAAGGGTCGATGCATGAATTATAATATTACGAAGGCCTGTCCGGCTCCTAGTTGAAGGAAATTTCTTACTCTTCCCTGCGCCGGTGCATCCGTTACCTCCTCGTCCGAGGGCATCACTTTCGTGTGATGGAGCCTCGGCCGTCTAAAACATGTCTCCCTCGTCAGCCGCTGATATCGTTGTCCGCATGCTTGATTCAGTCATCGCTGCTGACATGAACAGATCGCTGGCAGTCTTCGAAAACACGTGCTACGCCTAGACGCCGCTCTGATGCTGCCACCATACCAGATCTGCAGTCGGTGGGCAAGATCGCAATATTAACAAGGGGAGGATGAGGGGAAAAAATCTTGAATATATCATCTCAGGTAGCTGTGTTGATTATGCTTAGAGGCGCAGGCGAAACTCAGAGTCCTCGACTCAGCATGGATCAACATCTCTCAAGACCTTGGGCAGAGATGCAAAGTTCGTCTGGCCGCCTCCGGAAAGCTAGGCCACAATTACCCCTCTCCGATCCCTCATGCGGCATGTCACCGACTGTGCTGCCAGCGCATGTGGTGTCGGCACCGTCATTATTCGCCCATTTCACGCAAGATTCAAGGGCGTCCGGTTCTGTTCAGATACAGTGACAGAGGCCAGACGCTCTATCGTTGTGCCCCAGACTGTTCGCTTGATTGGGCAGGTTCCGGGTCCAATGCTTGCTCGATGCTGCCACGATCCGATTCACGGGCCGATTCATCGTCCGACAAATTTGACGAGGGGGATGACGACGACGACGACGACGACGAAGAGCTAACCTCTCCACCTTTGTTCTTCGAGTTTTCGTTGTCGGTCAAGATTCCAGAAGACCCGAGGGTGTGGCAATCGTCCGTCTGCACGTCGGTCGCGTCCTGGTTGGTGCCCAAATTGGCTCGCCTTATTGCTCTGGTGGCCTTATTCGTTGCCTCCCTGGCCCTTTCCAGCGCCCGCTGGGCCCGAATCTGCTTCTCCCACATGGTAGCGTAGCGTCCCTGGGCGGCCAGGAGCTCCTCGTGTGTGCCCTTCTCTACCACTTCTCCAGCGTGAAGGACGACGATCTGGTCGGCGTGGGTAATGGTCGAGAGGCGATGCCTATCAAAGTCAGTTTAGTTGAGCCATCTCAACCATTTCATCAGTTCCGCAGTCACTCACGCAATCACGAGTAGGGTGCGACCCCTGCCAATTTTCCACACGTTGTCCTGAATCTCCTGCTCCGTATGCGTGTCGAGCGCCGACGTCACCTCATCCAGCATGATAATGCGAGGGTTCTTAAGAATGGTCCGGGCAATAGCGACGCGCTGTTTCTCGCCGCCGCTAAGCCGCAGGCCCCTCTCCCCAACTTGCGTCTCGTACTGATCGGGGAAGCTCATAATACGGTCATGAATGCTCGCGGCGCGACAAGCATCATAGACCTCTTGATCCGTGGCCGACGGGTTGGCATATCGGAGGTTGTACATCAGTGACTCGTTGAAAAGGCTCGTATCTTGAGGAACGACGCCAATGTGGCTCCTGACCGAACTGATGGTCAGGTCTTTGACGTTTTTGCCGTCGAGTTCGATGGTGCCCTCGTCGCAATCGTAGTAGCGAAACATGTGACGGAACAATGTTGACTTGCCACCACCGGACTCGCCGACAAAGGCCGTCGTCGTGCCCGGCGCGCACTCGAAGCTGACGTTGCGTAAGGCCGGCTTCCGCCTGTCGTAGGCGAAGCTGACATTGCTCCACCGGATGCGACCGCTAAAGTCCTTGAGCGGCACGGCGTGGGGCGCGTCGACAACGGTGGGCTGAATCTTGAAGAGCTCCAGTAGCCGCTCACCCGAGATCATGGCCTGTTGGACCGTGCGATAGAAGGTGCCGAAGAAGTTGAGGGGGCCCTGCAGTTGCGTCAGGTAGGACACGACGGTGAACCAGTCGCCCGTCCTCCTCATGCCGACGGCCACTTGCCAGCCACAGACAACAGCCGCCACAATGCGGCCCAGGTTAAAGACCAACGTCTGGCATATGTTCATCAGGACCATGCCCATCTGCACTTTGGCCTCGGCCGACTGGAAGACGGCCACCTTGTGCTGGTACCTGTTTGATTCGTATTCTTCAGCATTGAAGTATTTGACCGTTTCGTAGCTAGAAATGGAGTCGTTCTTGACCGCCTCTTCTTCGCGGTCGGCGTTGGTCATCTCGCGCCTCTGGTCGGCCCTCGTCGAGGCCATCTTGATAGTCATGTAGAGGTACCAACAGGTGTCGACCAGGTTGATCTGGGCATAGAGCGGACCATACTGGTAGTAGAAGACGGATATGGCGAGGAACAAATCGAAAAGCATTGGCACAACCTGAAACTTCACCTGTTCAAGGAACTGATTGATGGCGGATCCCTTGTTGAGGGCGGAGAGCACTTCGCCAGTGCGCTTCGACAAATGGAAATCGAGACTGAGTGAATGGACGTGGTTGAAGGCAGCAGTGGACAGGCCGCGATATGAATACTGAGAGACAGGGATCCAAAGGAGGGACCTCAAGGAGCCCAGGAGACCGGACTGACCCTGAAGGATCCAGAGGCCACCGAGCAGAGCGAAGTCCTTGAGGGGAAAAGACTCCGTTGTCAGGGTGCCTCCATTTCGAACTTGGTGAATGGCGAACTCGAGCTTGTTGAAGACACGGCCAATCTGGTAAGGAACGGCCACGTTGACTAGCCTGTGAAGAATGACAAGACCAAAGCAGGCAAGTACGTGTAGCTGCAAGACAGTGGTGTCCTTGGGCCAGAGGTAGGGAAAGAAGAGCGAATAGCCTCGGAGGTACTCCCACCAAGTGCGGTGGGGGAGCTTATTGGGACGATAGAAGGCGGCAGGTTCGTCTTTTCCGGGGACAGGCTGGGTCGGTGTCTTGCTAGTGTTGGAGATCGAGGTTGACTGCCGCCGGCCGCGATTGGCCTGGGCTTGAGGCGTGCTTTCGCAGTCGGTATGAGAATGGGTTTCGTACGACAGTGGGGTAGAGTGATGCAATAGCAGAGGCGTCAACTCGGAGGCGCGTCCATCTTCAATGCGGTCGCAGCGAGCTTTGCGAAACTTGCACAGCCAAGCCACGCAGAAGAGAGAGATGAGGGCGAGTAAGTGCAGAGCGCGAATAAAGTAAAAGATAAGGTCTACCCTGACCCAATAATTGACGCAGCTGGTGGTTGGCTCATCGTCGTCTTGAGATAGAGCCGGACGGGCGAAGTGACAGTCGGCGGCGGCAACCAAAGTGGAGGTAAATAAGACGGCCTCGCCAAGCAAGCCAAGAACCCAGACGGCCAGATGGACAACATTAGGGCCCTTGCGCCAATCGAAAAGGGAGAAGAGGATGTAGAGGTAGAAGAAGGTGGAGCCAATGACATGAACCTGAGACGTGATTGGTAAGCGGAGATGCGGCCATGACAGGCGGCTCACGACAATGAGCAGAGAGCAGACAGCAGGCAAGGTTGACGGAAGGGATGTGAAAGACTTGGACGATGCATACCACAGTCCACTCGCCGGCCCAGAGCAGACCTTCTTTGGACCACTTGTATGGGTTCTCGTGCCAAAAGGCATGGACGAAGATGAAGGCGCCAGTGGCAAGGTAGGACAGAAAGACAATCGAGGCAAGGTATCGAAAAACATTTTTGCCAACGAAGCCAAAACTCGGTCCGATTTTGCGGTCGTCATCAGACCGAGTCTTGCGCTTGGTGATGGGCAAGGGTTTTCCACCGGGGCCCCTGACAGTCGGCTGGGAGTGATCTTCGTCCTTCTTGGCGCTGTGAACGCTATACTAAGCCGCGCCGGTTACGAAGGTAATTAGCAATATCAAGGAATAAAGGTACTGCGTTTCGCGAAGGACGGCGTCGACCAAGTTGGTGGGGCCATGCGCAGAGCCATGTCGGAGAGGTGGATTATCGTCATCGGCCGCCATGGCGGACTAAATGAAACAGCGGCGGGCGTCAGTAGGACTAGGCAGATACAGAAGAGTCAGCGGGATAGACCGTGGGCACACAAGGCGGCAAGTATGAAAGAGCGGGAGACAGAGAGGGCAGGCCTGGGCGAAGGCGAGAGAAATAGAGCAAATGGGCAGGCCGTGGCTGGGTGGCAACAGCAGCAGTAGGAGGGGTGGAGTGCATCACAGGCGTGCAGCCGAGGCAGGCGCACAAGGCCAGGCGTTGGCGACGGAAGAGGTAGCAAACCGGAAAAGTAGAGAGGCGTCGGACGGTGGAAGACGGAGAGGAGAAGAAATGATGAGGCGCAGACGTACAGATTCAACGAGGGTAGTCACCCGAGGAGAACCATGGCCCTGCCGGGAGGAATTGACAGCAGACAAGCGGGCGAGGCTGGTGTTGTTGTTTTTTTGAGACGAGCGACGCGGGGCGACGGGAGGGAGACAAGGGCGTCGGTGCGGAAACAAGAGTCGTCGATGGACGACTGATCGGGAGAAGAGAGAAAGGGAGTGAAAGTGGAGGAAAAAGAAGAGGAAGTAGAAGATGATGAAGGCGAAGAGGATTGGATGGACGAGGAAGAAGAGCTGGTGGAGACGCGGGCGAGGCAGGCGCAAGGATAAGCGGGTGTGGGGGGGGGTGTGGAATAAAAAAAGGAAACACGCAAGGGAAACAGGGAAAGCCAAAAAAACAGAGGCGCAAGGATGGCAGCGTGTTAGAGATTAGCGATTGGAAGGGCTGAGTTCTAGATCATGGAGAGCGGATAGAGCGCCTGCCTGTTGGTTGGCTCTGATGGGCTCTGATGGGCTCGGAAGCCATGGACTCTCGACGAGGAAGACGCGGTCGGTCGGCCACTCACTCACCGGCACTCAATGCCTCCCTCGCGGACTGGCCCAGTTGGCTCGCCTCGGGGCTGCTCGGGCCAGCGGCTGGTCCTGGAGGCAAGCAGGCCGGCCTCCCCAGCGCGCAGCAGGTACCGATACACGACTGAGGTTAGCGCAGGTGGCGGGCGCCGGCGTGGTGCATCGGGGATGGGATGTTTGGTGAGTACCTGACGCGTAGCAGCGGGCCAGCTGACTCGGAGGGAGGACCAGCGGACGGCAAGGTGCCGTGAAGACGCCGAGTGGCCTGCAGTGAGGCAGACCAGGCGGGATCAAAGGCGTTGCCCTGGGCAGCCAGCCAGCCCAGTCAGGCGCCCTCGCAGCCCCTGGACACCAGTGGACCAACACTAGGAGGGGGGAGTAGCGGGTTAGGGATGGTAAGGAGAGGTGAGGAGAGGACACAGCCATGTACATCCAAGTGCGGATGGACAGCCGGAGGTGGGAGGAGGTCAGTCCTGATACACAGGCGCACAGCACACGGCAGAGCGAGCACCATTCGTCAGCGGCAAGGGGAGGGGGTGGCACTCTTGGGCGTGTGCGTCTTTGGTGATGGGCCGGCAGCAGGTGAGGCGGAGGCACGGAGGTGGAGGTTGAGCGAGGGAGGGCGGCTGGATGGATGGGAGATGGAATCAGACATGTGTGTACATGGACAGACATCGTCACCACCACCACTAAACCACCATTGCCAAATCACCATTTCGCAACCAGTCCACCGTTACTCCGCCCCGCCTCAGCCGACCCGACCCCGAGTGACACCCACAGGCCGCACGAAAATGGAGCTGAAGACACGGCATCTGCTTGACAGATCAGGCACCCCCATGACTGGTTGGTCTCGTGTGCCTCGCTCGGGCTGAGTTCCCTTGGCCTGAGAAGCCCGGCCTGAGTGTGAAGCCTGAGAAGAGGCAAGAACTGGAGCTGAGGGGTCTCAAGCGAGGGGCTTCTATTTTCATCCAGCATCTTCTGCCCAAGAAACATTTTCATGCAAATATCCATCATAAAGGTATCACTCGGCTTCTCTTTCTCCTCCTCTTGCTCCGTCTCTTTATGTCGGTCTGACCATCTCTTTGACACAGAAATCGCACCGATCTTCCCCCCCACCCCTTCACAAAATGCCGAGCCGTCTGGCGCATGAAAAGTCTCGCTACAGACACCAAAGCGTATTCCCTAAATGCAACTCGACGCACATCCTCTCCAGCTGCCCACTCGCCCTCCATCCACCCATCCAGCTCCTTATGTGATTCAAGGCGTGCACGACAGGATGGCTGGCCGACCCCTTGACAAGCAGCTGGCCGGCGCACAGTACTTACCAAAATAATGCCTCACCCGTTGTCGCACACGATACTACCCGACCTTCAGCCATCGTCGCGGATCCGAGTTGCGAGGCAGTAGGCAGGGAAAAAAAATGCACACATCGTGAGACCCCACGCCGGGCTCTTGTCGTCCCTTGTCTTACCGCATCGAACCCAGAAGCTCGGGCCGGCCTTGTACGACGTTGCCCAAATGGCCTCCTCGAGCCGGCGGCGCTTGGCCGCCACTGGCGTCCGTCGCTAGAAAGTCCGGCAACGGTGCTGCAAGCGACCGCTTCTTAGTTTTTTTTTCTTTCCTGTGAACCCTCGCTGCGGCTGACGCAAGCATGAGCCCAGGAGTCAGTATGTTTGCGCGCTGACCAGGTAGACTAGCACCGTTGCTACTGCACACTATATTGGACACCTCTGCTGCCATGTAACGATTTAGCTGACACTCTTTCTTCTCCATTCTTTCGTCGTGCCAATGAGCTCGCCGCCATGCGGACGCGGCGCCCGCCTTACCCGTCATACATGCCGAGCGAGCTTGACTCTGCCCGTTGTGAAAGGCTTTTATGTACGATGGCGACGTGCCCGACCGCGAGAGCCTCGCGATGCCGGCAGACGCCACCACAACCGCCCCCTCCTTCGGGGCGGTGGAAAATAATTTCATCACACGTGCCGCTGCGTTCTCGGCCGACGTCAGGTGCAGCAGAGTTTTAGTCGCGGTTTTTTAATATTTACTGTACGACATTGATCGAACCAAATCAGCGACATGACGGACAGACAGGCTGTACGGCAATCAGCATGTCTGCATAGCATCGAGGTGCGTGTGCGTGTGCGTGTGGGAGTGTGTGTGAGTGTGTGAGTCTATGTGTGTATGCGTGTATGTGTGTGTATAATATATGTAGAAAGGGAAGGGTAGTCAAGGGAGTGTGCGTGTGTCTCTTTCTTGTTCCTTCTTCGTCCGTCTTCCCGTAGCTGCTTTGCGAATTTAATTTTTTTTTTTCGCCCAATTCGCTAGCGGCTGACAATTGACCACAAATGACCGATGCAGGCTGCCGTGGTCATCGATGCCAGCCCTTCGCTGAAGAACAAGCGGCCTGAGCCTGAGGTCGGTCTGAGCCTGAGGTGGTGAAGAGGGGGGGACCAGGTCCATCGCGATCCCGTCTTGTGTCTGGTCGGCCGCAAAGCCCGCAGACCACGGTGAGAAGAGACAGGGACGATCGCAGCCTTCTCTGCATGTGCTGATCATCCCCCGGAAAGCGCCACGGCCGGCGAGAAAAGAGAAAACAGGGCGCGCGTCTCGGGGCCTGTCGAAGCAAGCCCGTCCTTCCCACCTTGGCCTCAGACTGGCGGCCTCAAGACGGCATAGATCCGGAGGCTACAATCTGCATACGGCCCTCCGGCGAAAATCAATAGGTTTCGATCATGAAACAAGTCAATTGGACGATGCATGACCGCTGGCTCACGAGAACATGTCAGTGTGGGACTGCGGAATCTGAATCACACGCACAAGTATCTGCCCCTGTGTTAAGTAGAAAACGAGGACGAGACGACGACAAGATCTTGAATTACGGTTAGGCTGCTTGCAGGTCCGGTTGGAGTTTTAGTCAGCGGCTGCGGTGAGTAGAGTTAGTCACGTATCGCCAAGAGCCTCAATCCTGATCGAGATTTTCCACCACAAGAGTCTTCCTCCCTCGCCAACCCTGTCCCGCATGCTCAAGTCAAGGGGCCAGGCCCTGGCCTTGGAGCTCCCTCGATGTCCAGAACTTCATACCCGACCTCAGCATACAGTGCCTTTCCTCGGAGCCAAGTCCAACCAGCTCTTCGAGACCTGACCGGCCGCCAGCCTTTGATGTCGCTCCAAAGTGTTGCTGCTTGCTGGTTGCGCGTCGCAACGCCGTCGTGACGCCGTCCGCCGCTTCCCAGTTCACCGCCTGCAAGAGACTGCAGCGGCCCTGCCGCCTAGTACGCCGGCCGCACCACCGCCGCTCGCCTGGCCGCTTCGGACCGCTCCCGCGCCGCCTTGAGCCCTTCGCCCCTCACGCCTCCTTTCTTCTTTTCCTTGTTTTTTTCCCTGCTACTTTCACCGAATCGCTGGCTGCTGGGCTATTACATACTCATCCTCCGCTACCCGGCTCATCACTTAATCTTGGCCAAAGGTTCCAATTTGGCATGCTAGATCGTCGACCGTCGCTCGTTGCCTTCTCTACATACTTCCCCTCTTAAGCCGACCCATCGGACACGTCAGCACGCTCGCCGGCTCATCTCTTCTGCACTTCCACCTTTCTTTCTATGGCCGTCGAAACCGCTACCTGTTGTCGGAATTTCTCGGCATCGACGGGGCCGTCAACCAGCCAGCCAGTCAGCCAAAGCCACACAAGGGCCATGACCGCCGTCTCAGATCCACGTGTCGCATAGATAACTAGGCCGCCGGCTCCTGCCGTCAGGCACCCATACCCTGTCTATCTGCCCGGCAGTCTATCTGCCTGCTTGCCTCCCTCGCGCCCCCCCCACCCCTTACCGCATCATCCAAGTCGCATCCGAGAACGCGAGCGTCAGTCTCATGGCGGTACTTAGGCTGAGCCCAAAAGATGGCGGCAGGCAAAGCGCGCTTTTGAGGCAGGATGGTATGGTCCATGACCTTTGCACCCAAGCCGATCGACACGGCTTCATCGTGGTCCACCTGGCTTG
>KB853654.1:9144-19982 GCA_000372705.1 Cerataphis brasiliensis yeast-like symbiont
GGTCCAACGGCTCCGGCCAGCTCGGAGTTTGCCACAAGGAGGACATCGCGGTGCCCAAACAAGTGCAATTCCACCCAGACTCGCCGCCGTCCGAGCCAATCGCCCAGATAGCCGCCGGCGGGAACCACACCCTGTTGCTGACCACGTCTGGACGCCTCTACTGGAGCGGCGACTCAACCAGCGGAGCCTGTGGCGTTGCCTTACCGTCGACTGTGCCGTTGTTCCAAGAGCTTCATCTGGACCAGCAAGATGCTCCTGAGATTGGTCCTGCCCGCTTCGTAGCAGCCACGTGGGAGGCCTCGTTGGTCGTCGCCACCGATGAACAGGGACGCGCAACGAGACTCTTTAGTCTCGGGCTCGGCGCCAAGGGCGAGCTAGGTTGTGGAGAGCTCATACTACGAGCGTCAAAGGCAACCCTGGTCAACGACTTTCCCCCGCTGGATACCGAGATCGTGTCCATGGCAGCCTGCTGCGGGCATGCTGTGGCTGTTTTGAGCAGCGGCGAGGCCTATGGCTGGGGCAACTGTCGAAAGTCACAGATAGGGCACCCAGGAGCTGTCGTCTATTCTCCTCGTCGGGTTGAAAACATCGGCTTCAAGGTCACTCGAGCAGTCTGCACCAAGGAAGCGACGTGTTTCTTTGGCGAGCCTAAAAGCGGACACATTCGCGTCGTGGGATCCGACAAGTGGGGTTTATGTTCCAAGGCCCCCTCGACAGCTCCCGCTTGGCTCGATGTCGGAGCCGGCTGGGGCAACATCTATATTCTGGGCCAGGACCGTTCTCTGCTGGCCTGGGGCCGGGACGATTATGGACAGCTGCCCCCTCCAAACCTGCCTGGGCTCGTGAGAGTCGCCGTCGGCAGCGAGCATGTCGTGGCCTTGTCGGAGAAAGGCGAGGTTTTGTCGTGGGGATGGGGCGAGCATGGAAATTGCGGCCCTTTGCCCGAGGGAAGCCACTGCCTCAAGGGGCGTTGGAACGTTATGACCTCGTTACGCTCAATCCCCCCTGGTTCTCGCATCAACAATTTGGGCGCAGGCTGCGCCACCAGCTGGATCTGCACCGACAGAAGCTAAGGCATGCCATCTCCACGAAGCAGCGCATGGCCATGAGTGACGAACGGACCTGACTTCAGCTACATTCGGGGATAAAAAAAAAAGCCAACTCCTCGATATTCGACAGCCTCCGAAGTTGGTCCCAAGTATATGGTATCAGCTTCCACGGCTTGTCCGCCTCCTTTTTGGAGCTACTCGTCATACGCCCGGTCCATATGCATAGCAGGGAGACGTCTATCGAGTCAGTGTTGCCTAACTGGTGTGATGGCCTACTCTCGTCCGAAAACTCTCTCATTCGCAAATAAATACTCGCTACTTGTGTCGATGACCACAACTTCTCAAGTGATGAGGGTTACAGGACACGCGCCTTTTTCCGTTGTTACATGTCCACACACTAAAGACACACGCGCGCTGGGTCGCCGTTCCATATCCGGAAAATGCCGTCCCATACGCCAGCAACCTCGATTTATGATGTGGCCTGCAGTTTGTTCCCATCATATGGTCTGGCGAGATAGAAAAAAACCCGATAGGCTCATCGCTTCGACCTAGCTTTCCTGTAAACGCCACGCCATGCTTTTCAATTCCACCAATGCCTTTGTCCGAGTTTTAGGCTCTTGGACGCCAACGTAGTCATCGCTATCGATTTTCCGAGTAGTCGTTCAAAGCGACACATACCGCGCCTCGGTGATGTCCATTGTACTGGCGTATGATCTGTTGACTGTGCACTTCCCACAACCGGGCGTAGTGATCCGAGCACGCCGTCACCAGATACGCCGAGTCCGCGCTGAAGGCGCAGTCCCAAACCCATCGCTGGTGGCCCGTCAGCGTCGCCTCTAGTGCAAGCGGCTTCGGCTCGACTGCGTCCCCCTCGCTCCGCGGCTCGACATCCCGCACCGCCCAGATCTTGGCTGTGTGATCCGCGCTGCAGGTGGCCAGCTTCTTGACGTCCGGTGACAAGAGAATGCGTGTCACATACTCCTTGTGTGCGTTAAAGTGCGTCACCGGTATTAACTCTGTCCGGTCGTATGTCTGCCGTAGGAGCCAGACGAACACGTTCCCCTGCCAGTGACGCTGTCAGCAAGCTCACTGTCCTCCTCCGCGTCCCTGTCGTCCGACGTACAGCCGTGTTTGCCGCACACAAGAGGGTGCCGTCGCTTGCCACCGTCACACTCGATACTGGCACATCTTCTTCCGGTATCAACTCGTGTGCACACATATTTTCTGCCAGATCCCAGATCCTCACGCTGCCTGACCGGTCGCAGCTGATGATCTCGCCCTGGTTCGGATGGATGACTACGTCATTGACCGCGGACCCGTGGTTGTAGCTCCGTTGGATCGATCCCGTCCTGGTTTCCCAGATCTTGACCGTACCATCCTCCGAGCTCGTCACCATCCACTTGCCCTCGCAGTGAAAGGCGACGCCCGTAATGTTTCCCGTGTGTCCCTCAAAGGTCAACAGCGGATTCGGGTTTGTCGACTTGATATCGTACAGCTTCACCGTGTGGTGCCCTGCTGCAGCTAGAAAGCGCTTGTCCGGCGAAATGCAGAGCCGGTTCACCTGCGAATCGGGATGTTGGATCGTGCGCGAGCATATCCCGGACAAGGCCTCCCAGAACCTAGCCATTTGAGTCGTTAGAGCAAAGCAGTTGGCGGTTCTAGCCAGGCAGTCGCTGCCCGTACCTGATCGTGTGGTCGTATCCCGCTGAGGGCCCGCTGGTCAGCTCCGGCGATGCCATTGGTAACGAGAAGCTGCCTTCTTACCGGTACATAGAACCACAGACATGATGAATTGGACGACATTGAGCGGCCTGATGCTGCTCGTACATGTGGGAGAGCTGATATTCTGTTGGTTTCGAGTTGTGCCAATGTTTGAAGTCGCCAAACGCTTGCTTACCCATCATGCCCCGCTCGCGTGAACCGGGGCTCAACTAGAAACCTCGGTTACTTCATAGCTGGTGATTTTGTACATGCATACCATGACAGACGTTCACTAATAATCAACGTTCAACAAATGGCGTGGATTCGCTTTCCGCTTCAATTTTGCAAAGATCTTGGTAGTCGCCCGTCTGCTCAGCCCCTTGATCAAGTACGGACAATGTGGACACAGGCAGTCGTGCCCAATCAGGAAATTACCCTCCCAAGACTCGTGTAGCCACCGAGAATCAACGCCCGTTCCGACCTGAGATATAGCCCGTCAGGACAGGCCTTCAATATTTCAAAAATTGGGCCAGGACACTGTCAGACTTAAGACGAGCCTCATTCCGTACAGCCTAAAAGGCGTCCAAAAGGCCAGAAATAGCATCTCCTTCTTTGTATTAGACACTCATCCACATATTTTTTTGAAGTGCTCTCCTACGCTGCGCGCTGTAGGGACGAGTTCCGAGGGAGCCGGTACAACCCCACGAACAGAATCCTCAGCCATGGCCTCCTCCTAAAAGGAGTTTCCCGGTGATCTGCCGGATCTGGTGATAAGCCGGGGTCACCGCCATCTCAGCTTGCCAACTTCAATCCACAATTTCTCTGTCACTATGGCTCCAGTTGACGAGGCACTTGAACTTTTGAAGTCGTCTGAAACTTTCGACTATGCCAAGACCGCGTATGCTTAACTGCGATAAAGCCTCCCTGAGACAGCGACATCATGGCAAATAGAGGTCAAGACAAGAGGCCGACGGTTTATATGAGTCACGTCTCTTAAAACAACAAGAAAAGGATCTCATTGCCTATATCTGCAAGCTTCCGTCACGTGGGATTTCACCTACATTACGAATGATCGAGAATTCTACGCAGGATATTGCAAAAGCTGAGATTGAAAAGGACTGGCCATGTCAGCACAAATAAACGACTTCGTCGACGCCATGTCTGCCGACGCACACATGTTCGACGCGAGGCCCCAGCAAGGGGAAGCCCCCCTCACAGTCCATTCACCATAGATATCCTCACCTGCCCAATTCCAGGCAACCCAGCAGTTTGCCAATCCACAGGCCGTCTTTAGGCCCCAGTCGTCACGACGAGCAGACTCCAGCAAGCCCGCTGTCCCCTGGCTGCCCGCCGCCACGGTCGAGAAGCTGCGAGGGGAGGGGAAGCGCCTGGGGTGCAAGCAAAAGGGGCACCTCGCCCGCGCTTGTCCTAAAGTACAGCCGTGCCCGGCGGCCCACCGAGGTCAGCACGACCACGACGGCAGACTCGAACGACTTGGCCAGCGAGGAGGACGGCGAAGGCAGCGACAACGAGGATTCGGGAAACCGTCGTCCGAGAAAAGGTTAGACTGCAGAACAACGTCTCCCTCGGCCATGTTCACATGAAGACCGGATCCGTCTTCTATGCCCTCCTCCGCCGAGCCCAAAGTACCGGCACGGAGGTCTTCAGCGCGTCGCTGGATGACATAGACATCGCCCTCCAGCCCAAGACGCAGCTCACCGAAGTCCAACAGCAGCTCCCGGTACCGATCAAAGACCTCGCAACGCTCTTCGTAAACGACGACAGGACCACTCTACCGCCCCATTCGCAATACGATACGGCTATCACCCCAGAGAAGAATGAGTTAGGACGAGACAAGGAGGTCCCCTGCGGCCCTCTATTCGGCATTTCCCAGAACGAAGTCCTTGTACTTCGAAAGACCCTTACGGACTTCCTCGACAAGAGATGGATAAGCGTCAGTAGCTCCCCCTGGAGGCGCCATCGTCCTGTTCGCTTAAAAGTCAGGACGGGGCCTGCGGTTCTGTGTGGACTACCGCGCTTTCTTTGAATGCCGTCTCTCAGCGCGATCGCTACCCCCTCCCTCTGATCAAGGAAACGTTACGGCAGATATCGCGGGCACGATGGATCACAAACGTCGACATATAGACAGCCTTCCACCGCCTTCGCGTCAAAGAGGGCGATGAGTAAAAGACGACTTTCCGGACGAGATTCGGTTCCTACGAGTACCTCGCAACCGCCATGGAGGTTAACAACGGTCCTGCTACCTTCCAGTGATTCATCAACGGCACCCTTGAAGAGTTTATGGACTTTGTCACCGCGTACATCGATGACATTTTGATCTATACATCGGGCTCCCTTCGTGACCACTGGCGGAAGGTCTGCAAGCTCGTTCAAAAACTCGACTCCGTCGGCCTTAAGCTGGACCTTAGAAAGTGCGACTTTGCGGTGAAATAGGTTAAATACCTTGGATTTGTCGTCGAAATCGGCGAGGGCATCAAAGCGGACCCCAAGAAAGTCGAGGCCATTCTAGCCAGGGAGGCCCTGATTGCGGTACAAGACGTCCGCAGCTTCATCGAGTTCGCAAACTATGACGAGATTTCATCGAAAAAAGCAATTATGGAGGCTCACAAGCAGGAGGAGGCATTAGAGAAAGAAAGGAAAAGGTCTGAGCGGCAGCAGAAGGCGGAAGAGCGGAAGGCTCTGGCTCTAGAGAAGAAGAGGCTGCGAGTAGCAGAAACGGAGAGAAGGCGGCAGGCAAAGACTGACAGACAGCAAGAGAGGGAGAGAAAATAGCAAATACAGAAAAACTCAGACGGGAAAAGCAGGGAACAGCAGTGGAAATTGAGCCCGAGCTTCAAGCGGCCCGACGGACCCGCCAGAAGAGTCCGGGTGTTCGAGACGACATGATTGTCACCATTCCACGTCCGCCAGAGTCGGCGACAGCAGCGGGAGACCATGTTTCGCGGGCAAATGACCTACAAACCGGCCCAAAACCGATGATAGCGCATTCAGAAAGTCCCAAGAAGCCATCAGATCCCCGGGAAATCCCTTATAGGTACTCCGAAATCGTTTTTAAGCCACTGTGGCCTTATACTGGAGGAAAAACGAGCAGAATCATCGTCAGGAGGTAAATGACGATGAAAGGGGTGCTGCAGCCTTGGCTGGCGGCAATCGAATGCCTGGTGACCCTGACGGCTGCAATTGAAGCATCCTGACGAACCCGCCAGGTACACTGAGAGAAGAGCTAGTGCAGATGAATCGATACCTCCGTGCGTTGCAAGTTATGCAGGCTGTTCGTCGTCAGCACGCACAGCAGTGGGCGTGGATGGAGCGTGGATCCGATATAGCTGAGGGTAGAAGCGCAGATGTGGCGGCGACAGATCCGCCTCACGGCCGCATACCCATAGGAATTGAGCTTTTATTTCGACGGAAGAAGCAAAAGGTAGTCATAACCCTCTCGGCAAAGGCTACGGACGTTTCTCCAGCTGTGGGAGCCATCTGCGTGAAGGCCGTCTGTGGACTCTGCAGGACTTCGCTGCGCAGGAAAACTGTGAGGACGCTCTAATTAAGCAAAGTCTACCTAGGTAGGCCGGTTGATTTTTTGCCACTGGCGCATAAGAGTAAAGTCATTCGCGAGGTCCACGGCGGTGCGCTCTGCCTACACTTTATACGGTATAAGGCTGAGCTGTAGGACCATTTGTATCCTGACGAGCTTCTCTAGGCAGCTTGCGACTGTCCGCGTTAGGCGGATCTCCGGCTTGATAAGGCATTTTTTCCTCGTGAGTGGAATCCTGCTTCGGGGCTTCTTCCGGCATCACTGCCTTTGTACACATCGCCTTGACCGATTCTCTGGCCTGCAGAGACGCATCTCCCTTGGAATCTCCTGGCTAGATTATAGTTATGCGGCCGTCGTGACGGCGCTCAAATTCAGGGCTTTCTGCGGGCAGTTGCTGGCTGATGAAGGGGTCGTAGGATGAGAGCAGTGGTGGCAATCGGGCTTTCTATGCTGGTCGCCAGCCGTGCCTGGCCGGTTCGCGGAGTCGGCTTAGGATTTGTATGACGGGAATCTCACGGAGATGCGTCTTTGTGATTCGTGGCTCCAGCGTTTCTCAGCTGCAGTTGTAGTGGCGGGTTCAGTCTCAAGTTGTGCTTTCTGCCCGGCAACTTGCTCAGCTGCCCTTGGCTGAGCCTATCCGGCCGGACATCGCTTGTTTAAGGTGCCTTGGAAGTAGTGGTAGCCCTCGAGGGCTTGGCCTGGGGACCTCTTGTCGAGGAAGGGACTTGCATCTGGTGGCGGTAGCATCCGATTCGCGCCATCTTTAATCTCGATGCATTCTGAATCCGACGATCGTTGTGGTTCTAGGCCTCTGTGCCTGCGATGACTATCCGTAATATTCGGTTCCACTAATCACGTGTCTGGCAACGGCGGCTGGGATCCTCAATGTCAAGTGGATTTGAAGATGGAATTACACTTGCTCGTCAAGCAATGCAATTAATTTTCACAATCTGACTACAAGCTCGAACCTCACCGGGCCTTGCGAGTGTCGTCATACACGGCTTTGGTAATCGAAATCACAGAAAGCTCGAATCCGTGGTTGGTGACTGAGAGCGTTGGTGACAGCGCTTGAAGTTCGTAGAGAGTTGGAAAGTCTCCTAGATGGGCCAGAAGGCGGCCTGGCTAAAAGCCTGTGTCGTGATAAGCAGTTTTCCATCTCTCACGTGATATAGTTTTAGGGCTAGCACCCGCATTCCCATTTTTTCTATGGAACGGCATGCCCCGTGCATTCGGCTTCACCGGATCATATCTGCAGCATCGTAACGTCCTAAGGCTTTTGTTCGTTTCCTGACTCTTTCTTCCAATCTTCTGTTCACAAGCTATAGTCGGCATGGGTGAAATCACGCACGAGACCATCAAGGGTGAGTCAGCACATTTCTGAGCGCACGGGCGCGATTACCTATCACCCCGCGTCGAGTGAGCCCCTGCCTGGCTTCTCATGCCAGGAAAGGCAATAACGGGAGCCTTGATTCCGTTTCAATGCAAGGACTCTCATCTTCATCTCTCTCGGGCCTCGGGGAAAAAAAGGAAAAGATGGGCAACTCGCCCCGGCATCGCGGGGCTCGTGAGAGATCGCCAGTGAAGACGCATCAAGCGATTCCTGGGAAGAATAAAGGGGATGGAGCGCATAATTAAGATAATGGGCCGTTCATGTGCTTAATTGCAGCTTACTGACGAGACTCAATCAGACGGATGGTTTCGTGAGATCTCCGACATGTGGCCCGGTATTGCGCCTACACCTGTCACAACCCTCATGAAGTGCGCGGCTCACACGCTTGTGAAACAGGCCAGGCCATGACTCTCCAGGTCAAAAAGATATTGCACCACGAGAAGAGCAAGTACCAGGACGTTCTCATCTTCGAATCGACCAACCATGGCAAGGTTCTTGTTCTCGACAACGTCATCCAGTGCACTGAACGCGATGAATTCTCCTACCAAGAGATGATCACTCACCTGGCCATGAACTCGCATCCCAATCCCAAAAGGGTCCTGGTCATTGGTGGCGGCGACGGTGGTGTCCTTCGCGAAGTTGTCAAGCATGAGTGTGTCGAAGAGGCCATCTTGTGCGACATTGATGAGGTATGCCTCCTTCCACAGTATTAACTTCCCATGGTACGCCCGAGATTTTGATTCGTCGCTTCGTACGTGCTGCTCCCAGGCTGTTGTTCGATTGTCCAAGCAATACCTGCCCGACATGGCCGCAGGGCTCACACACCCCAAGAGTACCGTCCACATTGGCGATGGGTTCAAGTTTCTGGATGAGTATAAGAACGCTTTCGACATCATCATAACCGACTCGTCCGACCCTGAGGGTCCGGCCGAGAGCCTCTTTCAGAAGCCCTATTTCCAGCTGTTGCACGACGCACTCCGCGATGGCGGTGTTATCACTACTCAAGGTTGTACGTCCCTGCATTTTCTTTGGGGAAAGCAAGGTGCTCTCTGGGAGCTGCGGGCTTTTGGTGGCTGCCTGTTCACGGCTGCGCCAGATACACGCCGTATCCTGGAGGCTGCCTGAGGCCAGTGTCGCTTTCCTTCATCCGTGCCTGCTGCATGATTCTTCGATCAAGTACGAAACAGGTACATGGCGACTGACTTGAATTCGACTCCAGCTGAGAACCAATGGCTGCATTTGCCTCTCATCACGAAACTCAAGAAAGACTGCAAAGAAATTTTCCCGGTGGCGGAGTACGCGTACACGACGATCCCGACGTATCCTTCAGGCCAAATCGGCTTCATGGTCTGCTGCAAGGACGCCAGCCGCAACGTCAGGGTGCCACTTCGTCAATGGACGGCGCTGGAGGAAAACAAACTTTGCAAGTACTACAACGCCGACATTCACAAGGCCAGCTTTGTTCTGCCCAACTTTGCCAAAAAGGCGCTGCAATGATGGAAGACGAGAGGCTTGACGGACAAATGCTCCATTGTACAACATGGTAAGGGTCATGTGCGACCCGGGGACAGGCGAAAACGGGGCGGGAAATGTATTGAGACGAAGATGCTGTTTTCACAATCTATAGGTTGACATCGAACACCAGCCACCTTGTTGGAGTCTTTGGGTCTGGCGCATGTGCATCTGGCCTGGGCTTTGCAGGCGATATTAGAAACTGTCGTGACGGATGGTCAGCTTGTCGGGTGACGCTTTAGGTGGTGGCGATTACTCAGTCCGCATGTTAGCCTTGCTCACATCCGGGTAGACGTCGAATCTCCGTTGGCAGGCGAGCGGTATGTTCTTGCGCGCCTCGGCAATGAGGGCAGCATCCAAGTGGGCGTAAACAATGGTCTCTTTCTCATCGGCTTCGGCAACAACTCGGGCCATGGGGTCGACGACGAGGCTGTGGCCCCAAGCAGGGTAGGAAGCGGACATGTCACGGGCAGGGCTGCACATGGCAACGTAAAGCTGGTTGTCGACGGCACGCGCACGGGCAAGCAGCTCCCAGTGCAGGGGGCCGGTCGTGAGGTTGAAGGCGGCCGGATAGACGAGGGCGAAGGCACCGCGGCGGGCGGCAATGGCGGCGAGCTCGGGGAAGCGGATGTCGTAGCAGATGGCGACGGCGACGATGCCGTAGCCAGGCAGGTCGACGAGACACAGCCGGTCGCCAGGACTCAGGACATCAGACTCACGGAAGGTGATGCGGCCGGGGATGTCGATGTCGAACAGGTGGATCTTGGAGGCGGTGTCGAGCAGGCTGCCATCGGGGGCGAAGACGAGGCTCGTGTTGTAGAACCTGGCGCCGGCAGGGGTGGCGGCAGTATCGTCGCCGACGTCGGCAGACCGGCGCTCCGGGACAGAGCCGCCGACCAGGAAGATGGCGTTGTCGGCGGCCATGGCGGCCAGGGCGTGGAACGAGGGTGCGTCGCGGACGGGAGGCGGAGCCGGGCGCAGCGGCTCGGCATAGTCGGGGAAGAAGGCGCAGCCGTAGGGCGAGTTGAAGCACTCGGGCAGGACGACGATGCGGGCGCCGGCATGGGCGGCCTCGCGGACACGCAACCGAGCGCGCGCCAGGTTGTCCGCCTTGTCGGGCCCGGTGGCCATCTGGACGCAGGCTATGGTGACGGACTGCCGGAGCACATTCACCGGCGGCGACGGCGGCGGCGCATGGGCGGCCATGGCGCGCACGAGAAAACGGCCAGCCCGAGCGGCGGGACGGCGGGCAAGACAGGACCGAAGTTGAAGGGCTCGCGGGCCGAGGCGGAGGAGCATCCTTGGGGGCGCCGTTGCGCGGATCTGGTGGGCGTGCGCACGATGCGATGGCGAGGGGGCGAGGAGCGAGGAGCGGGGATCGGCGCATCCGGCGGCCCAGTCTGGCGGTCTTTATATGCACATGAATGACCCCATCTCCTTCCACTTCCGACCTCGGATGGTGATGCGCCGGGCGAGGCGGATACGAGTACGAGCCAGGGCCGAGCCACACTTGGTGGCTGGCTTTTCGGGAGCGACGGCCCGGGTGGACTCGCCGGGCGCCCGGATCCGGAGGCCGGCGTCTCCACGTCACGCGGGGCGATATCAAGACGGCTGCTTTCTAACACCCCCC
>KB853654.1:52827-91990 GCA_000372705.1 Cerataphis brasiliensis yeast-like symbiont
TCAACCCTCGCTAGCCGTCGTCGTCTCTGCCTTGTGCCCGGCACGGTCTTTTGCCAGCCGGCCTGCCGCCCCGATGTGGTGGCTATTCAGTGCCGTCCTCAGCTCCGTCTTCCTCTTCAGTATCGTCCTCTCCATACCCGTCGCCTTCGATGTCGGTGGCCGCGATAGCGGGCTGGCCTACAGCCTTTCGCTCTTCATCTATTACCTTTTCTACCCGACCGTTCACATAAGCACGTGGCCAGACAGCTCGCGATTCGGCCGGGCCTTGTCTACTGCTCTCCGCCTGTCGCAATGGCTCGTTATCCCCACATTGATGATCTGGGCCCTTAGCCAATTCGCCGTCGACGCTGGCAGCACGAACTGGGTGGAACGGACCATAGGTGGTGTCTTCCGGTCCAAGAGCACGACCTGGGCCGAGTGGGTGTTCGGCAAAGACGGCGTGCTGGAGACAGTACTGCTTGGCAGCTGGGACGGCGTGCTCAAGTATTCGGGCCCCGTTTTTCAGCTTCTCGAGGGCTTCTGCACGCTTCTCGTCATACAGGCCGCAGGACAAATCACTCGCTGGCTCGTCAACAGAGGGAGGAGTGACACATGGGTGGTGAGTCGAGGCGGGCGGCTCTCGAGTGGAAATTATGGGCCTACTTCCTGACACGGGCCGTATAGATCATTCTTCTCGCCTTCTCCGGCTCTATCATGGCGAGTGCAGTCTACTTTTTATGGCGGGTTGCGCAATTCCCACAGATCAGCAACCTCGATGCCGCCCTCATTGGCATTGCCATGACCACTGCCGTCTTCCTCTGTGCTTTCGGAATTAGCAGCGGTCGCGGCAGCCCCGTAGAGGGCTCGCTTCTGTTCGCATATATCGTCCTCTGCGTCTATCAAATCTTCACCGACTACCTTCCGTCAGACGGGAGTGGCCAGGCATACGACGACCCGGCGGCGACGCAGTCCGACATACCACCGCTGCCGCCAATTATCATGGCATCATACTCAACGCTGCTGCATGTTCTCGGCTCCCTCCCCTCCGCCATTCACTCGTCATTGGCTCTACTCTACGCTGCTTTCCAGACCATAACACCTTCGGTCATCATCTCCTTGGCCTACCGCCTGTTCGTATTTTACTCGGCTACGCGCATCATTCCCTCGGTTCGAGACCTGGGTGCTCGAGCTCTGATGCACGAGCCAGATTTTGAAGATTCAGAAACGACTACGAAGCTTCTGGGATTCCTCAGCTGGTTCTCGCCATCTATCCTCGTGGCCGTCTACACAAGCCTGCTGCTTCAGCATTTTTCCACCAATGACGGACCGGATGGCTGGACACTCCGGGGCGGCGACGTCGGAGGCGGCAACTGGCGCTGGATCAACGTCGGGCTTACCATGATCTTGTATGGCGTGGAACTCTACCTTGGCACTGATGATCAAGACCACTGGAAGGTGGATTGAGGCGAGGGTCGGCCATCTCTCCGGTGTCGGAGATATATGGGACTTACCAAAGCAGCGCCGAGACTGGGAGTGTCGGCAGCGTTTGGGAGCTGGCATATATACGGCCTTATGCCGCTGGTGGCAAAAAGGGCAGCCGCTTTCGATGAAGGTAAGAGGAAGCCAATACCACCCTGGGCCATCCTGCCCGGCTGCTTAGGGTGGGCGCATGGGCTCGAGGAACAGGGCGAGTGTCGCTCATACAACGGCTACTGCGATTTGATTGAACCGTGCGAATGCTGGTTAAGCGAGGATCACGCGGACTGGCGTTAGGGCAGGTAAGTATACCTTCCATGTCTTTAGGGGCATGGCGATATTGGTCGATATGTTTCATTGTATTGCCACTACGTCTTTTGAAGGGCCCTCGTGAAAAAAATCTTGTGTGGCGTGTCGGACTGATGGGAATATTCGGAGATGGTGGGTCTGAGCACGGCTATTATGTCGAGGCCGTAAAGATGAAATAGGCCCAACTAATTTTGTACAAGAGTGATAGGGTGGCAGAGCAGTCCACCTACCCTAGACTAGTCGGACCAGATAGGTGGCCGTCGGGCTCCTGACAGGGGGGGGGGCCCACCGTGAAATAGAAAGGGATGAGAGACAGTTCCCCCACACATCGAAGACGGGCGTGAGGAGAAGCGCAGCATGACAGACCACTACTCCACCCCGGGCCTTCCGCCCGCCCCGGCTGTCTCAATGGAGACCAGATTCATGGCAGGCCTGTTGGTCGACGTGTTCGGGCTCGACGAGCTAGCAGCCGGAGCCAGCGTGACGTGCCTCTGGCTCCTTCATCCGCGGACGCGGACACGAGCGCGAATGCACGACGTGGCGCGTCGGACCGTGAACGCCTGGCATCAGCAAAGGCAGCAGGGGCGGCAGCGGGGCCTCGTGGCGCTGGCGTTTGACATGCCCAACCACGGGAGCCGGCTGGTCAGCGAGCTGGCGAACAAGTCGTGGCAGCAGGGCAACGAGCAGCATGCGCTGGACATGGCGGGCATCATCCGGGCTGCACGGGCGGACTTGAGCACGCTCATAGATCTGGTAGGCGGCTACCTAGGGCGCGGCATCAACGGCCATGCCGTGCTCGGCTGGAGCCTGGGCGGGCACGCCGCCTGGCAGGCTGTCTTTTGCGAGGAGCGGGTGGAGGCCGCCGTGGTGGTGGTGGGATGCCCCGACTACATGGGTGAGTGAAGAACGCAGCAAAGGATGATGGCGATGCCGCAGACAGGACGAGCCCGGGGCTAACAGCTGGGTCCAGGCCTGATGGCGGACCGCGCGGCTCTCGCCAGCCTCAACACGGGTGCGGCGCCGCTGCTGGGCAGCCGCTTCCTGCCCGCGGCGCTGATGACGTCGTGCGAGGCCCACGATCCTTGCGGGCTGCTGTTCGGGGCCGGGGCGACGTCGTCGCCGTGGTCGATACCGACGCTGCCGCTGGCGGCGCCAGAGCAGGCGCGGCTGCGGCGCATGCTGGACGCGCGGGTGCGCGGCAAGAGGGTGCTGACATGCTCGGGCGGTGACGACGCGCTGGTGCCGTACGCGCGGTCGGCGCCGCTGTTGGGCCTGCTCAAGGAGGCGGCTGCGGGCTGGTACCAGGACGGCGGCTTGGTGCTCGACGACCGCGTCTACGAGGGCGTGGGCCACGCCTTTAGCGCCGACATGGTGCGAGATGCCGTGGCCTTTTTGGTCGACGCGGTGGCCGAGCGGCCGGGCGGCCGAGGAGAGGGAGAGAGGGAGAGAGGGAGAGACAGATTGCTTTGATTGCCGATTGCCGTCAATGTGTAGCGAGCCAGCCAAACCTTCCCTCACGCCCACGGCCTCGGCGCCTCGGCGACCAGGTGCTCGTCGTCGGCCCAGCCGCGCGTCACCAGGCCGCCGCGGCCCTCACAGCCCTGCTCGAAGACGCCCTGCCAGATGGCCCACGGGTTCCGGGCGCGCCGCTTGGCCGCGAGGCCGGGGGCCCTGCCGTGCGGATCGGCAGCCCACTCGGCGGCAGCCTGGGCGACGCCATGCCAGGCGCGGAGCCTCGCGTCGTCGCCGCCCGCGTGCTTCTCAACGGCCGCACCGGCCACATAGCCCACATCGGCCATGGTCGGCGGATCGATACCGACGTAAGCCACGCGGGCGTGCGGGAAGCCGATGGCGGCGCAGTGCGCGGCCAGGCGCGGCTGCTTGAAAGCGTGGCCGACGAGCGTCAGCTCCGCGGGCCAGACGCCGAAGAGGGCGTAGAAGCGCGTCAGGCCGAAGAGCACGTTGTGGTACGAGTCGAGCGCGCGCTCCTCCACCACCACGTCGGCTTCGCCGCCCGGCGGCAGCAGCCCCCAGTAGTTGTGGTGTGCGGCCACGGCCGCGTAGCTGAGCGCTTCAGAGCGCCGCGTCTCCCTGCGCGTCGGACCGCTGCAGGCTTCGGCGCGCGACGTCACCGTCATGATGCATCAGTCTCAAGGGCCTGCCGCGGACGCGAGCCCGCGCCCTTACCCCGAGAACATGAGCATGCCGCGGCCCTGCGCGCCGGCCAGGCAACGCACGCCAGCCTGTGCGTGCCGCACAAAGGTCGCCGCCTCGCCGCGCTGAAAGGCCGCCATCAGCCACTCGGCCTCGTCGGCGCCTCCGGACGGCCCACCCAGCCAGATGGCGTGGCAGCAGACGAGAATGAGGTGCGATGGCGCCATGCCAGGTCGTGGAAGCCGCCCAGACGTTGTCGTATCGGCCGGTGGACACATGGACGGGGACCGTGGCCGGAGCTGTGGTTTACGTGGTTTGATAACTGCGGTGTGGTCTCAATTATTTAGTCAACAATTAATAACTAGTTAACTACTGGTGAGGATACGAAGTACCGCGGACGCACTTAGGCGCTGGCGCCGCGTGTTCGAAAAGGGCGCCGCTCATCGCGGCCACCGAGGGAATTCCTCTTTCTAGACAGTCAAATCCACATTCACTCTCACAGGCCTCCCCTGCCGCTACGCGCTGTAGAGAGCAGGCCACGAGGTGACCGAATTGACCTCTTGGATCCTCGCTGGGTCCTTGCAACGGTTGCGGGCCAGCAGTTGACTAATACGCTCAATCCCCACAACCCCGATTGGACGGGGCTGCTGAACGCCTGGCGGACCGCGAGCAGGCTCACTTGTGGCCTCCTCTCTTCTTTGCCCTCCATGTTAATAGAAAAGAGGCACACGTCTCGCTTCGTGCATACAAAGCTCAATCCCCCCTTGAAATCCTGTTCATGTCCTTCCTACCCAGCTATCAAACAACATCTTACATGGGCGCTTCTTCCCCTCCATCCCGCTCCCGTGGTCAAACTCCGTTTTATGCATGACCCGTGACAAATAGCAACAAAAAAGGAGTCTTCCGACGGCAGAGTTGCAGCGTCACACCTTCGCCCCTGGCCTCTCCATGGCCCATCAACGGCCGCTCCGAAACTTGGACTCTCGCCCGGGCTCGCTAATGTTGGCCGTATCCTTGTCTTGGTCCGCGCCTTCGTCCTCCCCCGACCGGCTCCGACTCGCCCGGACCCCGTCGCCTGGTCGTCGGTTATCGCTGCCTCTAACCTCGCTTCTATCCGCCTCGCCGTCGCTATCTTTCCGATGCTGCTCAAGCCTGCCCCAGAACTGAAATTCGCCTGGCGAATTCTTTTCCGTGTCGTCCGTATCCGGAGTCTTGTGCACAACGCCTGACTTGCCCGATGCGGGCCACTCTGGTATCGCCTCGTCCAATCCGTGCTTACGTATCAGAGCAGCTACCCTGCCCTCGGCTGGTTTTCTGGAACCACCCGACCGGGTGTAAGTACTCTGCCCTGAACCAGTCTCGTTGAAATACGCGCGGATCTCGGGCATGACCTTTTCGTAGGCATCCCGGTGTTTTCGTTGCTGGCTCTCCAAGGCTTCGACGCTTTGACTCGACGCGGCAGCTCCATCCATTTCCATCTCTCCGCTTTCCTTAGAGCTTGCCCGGCCCAGACAGTCGTCTTTTAAACCCTTAATGGCCACCTTGTATGCGTCTGCCTGCTTCCTGTGATGTGCCGCCCTTCGTTGCAGCTCGCGGATATGCTCTGGAACCTCTGGCGGTGTCCATGTAGCGTTGATCCCATCATCCCGAAAAACTGGGTTCCACCTTGGGTTGAGCCGCCGATGCCTCCTGGCCCGTTTAAACTCCATCTCCTCCTCGGGCGTCAAGGCCCGTTCCCTTGCCAATTTGTTGTACTGAGTGAGTTGGGCCAGACCTGGCCGCATCGTGCCTATTGTGAGCCACGGACGGACGCCTTCCAGTCTGTAAAAATCGCGAACCAGATAGAGGCTCCCGGTGAGGACAATGGGACCTTCGTTGGCCTTTCCACACGCCCAATGTATCGCCGGCTCCACGCTTGGTGATCCACCATAGATTTGCGACGCGTCTTTGAGCAGCTCCTTGGCAATGTCCCGGCCGAGATCGAAGCATACGGGTTCCGGGTCGTTGGGCTCTTGCGTGTATTGGACAAAAGCGATGTTGTCTTGAGGCTGGACAAGCACCTCGATCATCTTGGCGACTGGCTTGAGTTTGCCGGTCGAGAAACCCATGATCCAAGTCACTGGCTGGTCGCCCTGCCGCACCTTGTTCTGTACATGATTGGCCAGGACCGTAGCGCCCAGGGCATTATGGGCTCCGTCGACGAGGACAGGCTTCTGGCGTGCACCTTGGGTCAGGTCCGTCACCTTGACCGTGTCTTTCCTGCCCGGCAGGCTGGGGTTGGCCCCCACGACCCGATTGAGGTCTAGATTCACGTTAGGAAAGAGTATCCTAAAAGCCATAGTGGCGCACATGAGGTTCTGTCTCTCATAATCTTCAAGCTGGAACCTTTCCTGGTCGATGGCTTCCAGTAAGGGCGCCACCTTTGATGACAAATAGATGGGCACTTGGATCTTCTGAGCTTTCTCGAAGAGAATGCGCTGAACCGGGGTCGGATTGGTATGGTCAACGACGCACGGCACGCGGGGACGCATGATTCCAGCCTTGATCTCAGTAACCTCCTCAATGGAATCGCCCAGGTAGCCCTGATGGTCTAGATCTATTTTGGATATGATGGTGAGTGCTTTTGTCTTCATGGCGTTGGTGGCATCGGTGCCACCACCCATGCCAGTCTCGACGATGCCGTACTTGACGTGCATCCGGTTAAAAAGGCGGAATGCGGTAGTTGTCTGGGCTTCAAAAGGCGTCAGGTCGCCTGCCTCGTCGACCGGGACGAGCTGCCAGGCCGACATGGCGCGGTGGTGCGCCTCATGGACGTCGGCCAGATCGCCTTCGTAGGTGCGCTTGTTGATGAAGCGGCCGTTGATGAGGATGCAATTATGCGGCTCAGGGAGGGCGGGCGACACGAAGACGCCGTGACTTAGGCCGTTGCGCCTAAGCATATTGGCCAGCAGGGCGCATATGGTTCCCTTGCCATTGGTCCCGGCGACGTGAATGCCGGTCCAGGTTTGCTCTTCCGGGACGACGCGCTTAATGCGCTCCAGACCAAGCCGGATGTCGCGTTGGGCTCGGTCAAGAGTCTTCTCCCGGGGCATCATGGCCCGGATACGGGACAGCGCCCGCCTGATGTCGTCGGTCGTCGGCATGGAGGGCGACGGGGCAGATACAGCGAGCAGATGATCATGTCGTGCCCCTAGCGAGCCACGGAAGCGTAGGCAGAGCAGCCGACGACGCGCAGGGCGGCTGCTATGAGGACCGCTCGGTGAAGAGTGAAGGGGGCCGTCGACTTATACATGCAATTCTCGACCAGTCAACTAACTTACTATTGCACATCCTAAATTGTATTGTGGTACGAAGTGATAATGGTTTTATCTAATTATGTCCGGCCGTGGGGAAAGATAATTCTGAGATGGGAGCATGACTAAGGTGGGTGCTTCATAATTATTAGCATGTGTAGTTTATTAGCATGTGTAGTTTATTAGCATGTGTAGTTATGCTGTGTCATTTGTGGCAAATTCTCGCGCACTTGACGCGTTTCCCGACAATTATCCGGGCCGCGTTACCCGAGCCGGCGCCTAACCCAAAAAGCCTGCTGTTTGTCAACTGTGTTTAACTGCTGCAACCCCAGCATTGCTCCTTCTCCACTCTCCCCCATTCCAATCGAGGGCAAGTCTCTCACCATCCTTCCGCTGCCCGTGCCCTGGCTTCCTCACCACCCCTTATCCTCCACCACAAGTGGTGGCCTGTGGCTTCTTTCTATCGCGCCGCCTCAATCCGCTTCGCCGCCTTCACTCGAGGCTGCACATCGCGCTAGCTGCCGTCTTCTCTTCTTACCCAGCCTTGCCAAAGCGACGTGCTGGCTTCTCAACCTTCTCATACGAGGCCTGCTGCGCCGTATTATTCCAGCCCTGCTTCCGCTCACTCCCACTGCGTGGACAGCGCTACGTCCGTGAAGCCGTCGCGCGGGATTTTTGTGTCGCCGCACTGCTGGCAGAACACCTTCCTGACCAAGCGGCAAGCGGGAAAAAAACACCGCGAAAGAAAATCTTCCGGCAAAGTCACCCGGGCCAGACAGTACGAGCCGCGCGCCGACACGATTCTCGTTCCTCGCGCAACGACTCGCCCATCCCTCGCCTACGCGCTACCTTCAGTTTGCGTTGAGCCATCATGGGCCTCCCGTCAGTCTCCCTTCCTCCACCACATACTACCTTCCACGACTTGCGCCGCGTTTCCCCGGCGGTTAGACGCGCCGCCTCAGTTCCTCTACTTTGGTCGGGTCAGAGCAAAGCATCAGAGGCAATGGCGGTCGCCGATATTAGTGTATGTCGTAGCATGCCACGCCATCACGTCCTGCTACTCTGCTCACCGCCGTCGCTTCTGGAGCCTGCTCATTGCATCCAGTCCTTGATCTCTGTCCTGCCCTGAACCGAGTTTGCTGATACTCCATCCGTCATGACAGACTGTTCGTGTGCTCTGATCAGCAAGATGTTGATATAAAAGCCAATGCAAACAGCACCGCTACATCTCAAAGCCGCACACGTATACGGCGCTCAAGCCGATCCGCATCGCGTGAGACGCGCCATGCTCTGCGCGCTGCCGGTTTCAGGATTCACGACGCTCCTCAATCTCTATCTCGCGTCACCTATGATAGTCTGCTGCCGTGGGGGTATTCGACTGAAGTGAACCTGCCGGAGCCTCCGCGCTCTTCTCGTGAAGTCGAGCACGCTAGGGAGGTTCGATGGGGGCGGCCTGCGAATGAGGGCAGCCACCGAGAACAGTTCGAGGAACAGATGGTTTCCCTATTTGGGAGCCACTGGCGCGAGGGTGGCCCGACAACGACTTCTGTTCTCCATCGCGAAATGGAGATAGACGAGCGATGGAGGCCCCTGGAAGCTCCATCTTCGCGCTCCCGACGGGCCCAAGCCGTCAGTGCTGCCGCACCCCCGATCCTTGTAGCTCAGTCGAGAATTGGCTTACACTGACGGCATTGCCTTGATTTCTGAACCACTTTAGGTCCCACCGCTACCGTCGCGTTTCGATCGCAGTCCCGAGCGTATTTCGTCGCACCGCCGCAGTCCATCAGTGGGAGACCACAACGCGCCAAGGAATAGTTTCCTACCCACGGGTACTAGAGTCAGCAACACGACCCGCCTGCCAGGTTCCCATTACAATCGATCTACGCGTAGTCTGCGCGGGCGGCCAAGTTTGTCTCGACGCCAACCTGCCGGGCTGGATGGCCTTGGCTACCGCGACAGAAGTCTCAGCCCCGAGGTTTGGGACACTCTTTTCTCTACTATGACTCCGGATCCGCAGCCGTCCAGTGTAGTCTCGTCATTTGCCTCGACAGCAGCGTCTCGGAGTGCTGGCTCGTCGTCCAGCACGCAGACTTCAATACCGGAGATTCAGGGGGAGGCGGCGCCAGATGCCCATTGCGACTCGGGTTGTGAGCACTCGGATGTCAACATGGACGAGGACGAAGAAAACCTCCATACAACTGCGCGGATGCGCCTACGCCGACCGATCTGGAGAGACGTTCGCCAACGCCTTTCTCCCTACAGTTTCGATGCAGCGAGAGGACAGGCCAGCGGTCGGGCTGCGCGGTTAGCATTGGGTGCACGACAGCCTTCATCCCAGTCAATAACAGACGATTCAGTTTCGCCTACCGATGCAAACGAACGGGGAAACAGACGCTACAGTGTAGGTGAGGCTTCTCGTGGGACCAGGCGAGGTGTACCCCTGTCTAGACTTCTGAATCGATCCGAGGGATGGGCATCAGGCGAAGAGGCGTCTGAGGAAGAGAGCGGCGCCGATGGCTTCGGCCATAATAGCGGGGGAGACACTTCGGGATCGGGAATCGGCCCCACTCTCAGCGGAGAGGAGGACTTGTTGGGTATGCAGCGCATCGTGCGCAGCCTCGCTCGCAGGGAGGACATACCGGACGAATGGTGGGCAGAGGCAGGGCTGAGCCGAACGCTGCACCATGAAGAAGTGGCAAATCATTAGAATTGGCTTGACTACGATTAGACAGCTCAGCTGCGGCGCCTTCCGTCGCTCCTGAAGCCAGCAACATGGCGATAGGCCGAGGCGGAGGACCGGGGTGCATGACTAGTTGCAATGCCTCATTCATCTCCAAAGGGGGCTTGCGAAACCCCGGCGCTTGAACAAGCCTGAGGCAAGGCAGCGGCAGCTGGGAATGTCTAGAGGGACAGGAGACGGCAATGGCTGTGCAAGTATTTATGGAGCGACGAAGCTACCCAATAGATAGCTGGATTTCGAGTAGACCGGGTTTCTTCGTGAGTGTGCAACTGCAGGTTTTCCTGTGGCCCGACGAGCAATTCGCTCAAGGGCATGATAATGAGGGACAATGCCGTCCGGAAATAAATTGGTAATGCCAGGGGACCAGGCATCGAACATCTGAGTCGGAGTTCACGGACATTGGAGCCACCGAGTCGGACGCCTTATTGTTTGCTGCGACGAGGCTTCGTGCTTCCTACGACACACGCAAACATGAATTCTTTGCCTCAACATGCTGCGCTGCACGCGGTCGAGCCTGCTTGATTGGTCTATTTAACGTCATCTATACGTAGGGATGTCGCGGTATGAATGAGGGTCGCCAGAGCCGCGCCTGTGGATATTCCAGGCTTGCCCCTGCTTGCCAACGTACGCTGACAGTCGGCTGCGTGTAGATGCATATTCGTCACGTTTGTAAGTACGCAGGAGAGGACGCGGTTGAGCGAGCGATGCCCCAAAGGTATCAACAAAAACGTCTGCCCCTCCTTTTGAACAGTTCGATGTTGTTAACAATCCCTTTGCGCTCTCTCTGTCACGTTAGCTTTCTTCTCCCTTCCCCGCGGTGGTGGCGACGGCGGCGGCGGAACAAAACATTGCCTGGTCGTCGGGAAGAAGAGGGAAAAAAAAAAAGAAAGAGAAGAAGCAAAGGGAAGAGAAAAGCCGAGCCCAACGCACACTCGGCATCCGCCGCCACTGCCGACGATAACGGGCCAACTAATTATACTGCCTGTTGTCTCAGGTGAACTTGGCTTCGACGAGTTTAGGGCCCTCATCCTCATCCCCTGTTTCCCACGGCGAGGGCCCGGAAGAAAGATGGGAGGAGGCTCATCGTCTCTCGTCTTCGCCGTTGCCTGGGTCCCCTCGTCTTCTCGTCCTTTCTTACGCCATTTCAGGGCGGCCTGCTCGCTCATCCCCGTCCTGTTTCTCGGAAACGCCTGTGCGCTCTCGCGCGCATCAGCGAACAGACGGAACAAGTTGTTTCAGCTCGCCCACGCCTGCGTTTCGTTCCGATGTCTCTGGCGTCATTCTCCCTTTGGTGCCCAGGATTTCCACGATCCGTCGTTCTGTTTCGTCGTTCCCGCCAGGCTGCAGCGCCCGCCATCGGGCCCGACAGTAAGATACAGCGTGGCGCCGCATGCCAGATGTCGGTAGGCAGGTAGATCTCCGGTGCACGGGCGTAAGTTGATGCGACATCTTTTTCGCCGTCCAAACAACCCTGAAGCACGTTTCATGTACTTGTTCTAGATGGTGTCGGTACTTGGGACCTTCGCCTCCATGCTTCCATGAACATCACGGCTTCCCCTCCCTCTCCTCCTCCTTGCCTCTCCCTCTCTGCGTCCGCCTGACCTTTATTTTTCTCGGATCGACTTTCAGCTACACTCTCTTACTCGCTTTCCACATTCTCTCTTCTCTCACCGTCTCCTGTCATCCTTCTCGGCCTCGTCCCCCGTCCTGCCCCAGTCTATTACCTCCGTCCTCTTCCTTCTCTCCCTCTTTCTTTGCCGACATCTCGCGCTCCCTCAGCCCAGCCACGAATCAACATCAGCTAGTCGTTGCCTAATCGCCGGCAGCGCGGCGAATGCCTGCGTCTCTTGCTGAAAACGACAGATACGCCGCGGCCGGCGATGCCACGACAATCATCTCCGTCCGACCGCCAACTCCATCGTCCGCTCCCTGTCGCCATCACCCTCATTTGTCCTCGTCACGCCCGCCTCTTGAAAAGCTGCTGTGAGAGACTCGTAGCCACAAGTGCAGCTGCTGGCCACGAGGCCCGCGTTCCGTCGTGATGCCGCCCGAGCGGCACTACCACGCGAGTAATGGCGCCCTCGTGGCCTCGCGAGAGAGGCCGTCTCCCATACCCGGCACGCCGTCGAGGAAGGAGAGGCAGCGCGAGACGTCGGCTGTGCAGGACCCCGGCTTGAGAGACTACGTACGCCCGCCCAACCCTGTGGCTTTCGCACTTCTCCCCTACTGGAAAATGCTGATAAGGTTGCCTTGCAGCGTCTAGGCGAATGTCTCGGCAAGGGTGCCTTTGGCTCCGTCTACAAGGCCTTCAACTGGAGCACCGGCGAGGCGGTAGCTGTCAAGCAGATCAAATTGGCCGACCTACCCAAGAGCGAGCTGCGCATGATAGAGGTGAGCTCCACCTGAGCCGGAGCCCCAGGGCCCTGCGCCATTCTGACAAGGCGTCCGCAGAGCGAAATCGATCTTCTTAAGAACCTCCTCGTGAGAAGCCCCCGATTCAAGCTACCCCGCTACTCTGAAGCCTTGGTTGGTCCTTTCTGACTCCACGGCTCCTCCAGCACGACAATATCGTCAAGTACATTGGCTTCGTCAAGTCCGCAGACTGCCTGAACATCATTCTCGAGTACGTTTTGACTTCACCCCATCACCCTGCCGCGAACAATGCCTCATCCGCTTTAGATACTGCGAAAACGGCTCCCTCCACTCCATATTGAAGGCCTACGGAAAGTTCCCCGAGAACCTAGTTGGTGTCTACATGACGCAGGTTCTCCAGGGCTTGCAATACCTCCATGACCAAGGCGTTATTCATCGCGATATAAAGGGCGCCAACATCCTCACCACCAAGGACGGTACTGTGAAACTCGCCGACTTTGGCGTCTCGACGAGCACCCTGGCCGGCGGCCAAGACAAGGAGGCACAGGTCGTCGGCACCCCCTACTGGATGGCTCCCGAAATTATCCAGCTCTCCGGCGCCAGCCCGGCCTCGGACATCTGGAGCGTAGGCTCCACCGTCATCGAGCTACTGCAGGGCAAGCCACCCTATCACAACCTGGCCGCAATGCCGGCCTTGTTCGCCATCGTCAATGATGACCATCCTCCCTTGCCAGAAGGCATATCTGCCGTACGGCCCCGTCCCTATCGTTCATAGCTTAGCAAATAAAGCTGACTGGAACCACACAGGCTGCCAGAGACTTCCTCATGCAATGCTTTCAGAAAGACCCCAATTTGAGGGTCACCGCGCGCAAATTACTACGTCATGCCTGGATCGCCGCCTCACGCCGCACCGAGGCTCCCGTATCAAAAGCCCCAGCCAACTTCAACCAGGCCGTGGAGGAAGTCAAGCAGTGGAACAAGGCTCTGAATTCGTCCGACCCAGCTCTCCGCACCTCTACCGGCTCGGACCTTTTAGCACCTTCTCGCTTCACGACTGGGACCCCTGTTAAGGGTCCCTTGACGCTGGCAAAGCCCAGACCGGGTGCCGAGGCCTTCAGATCATCCGAGTTAACGGGTACGTGTGACATCGTGAAGCACGGACCAAAGGCACTGGAGCGGCGATGCCCCGGCCGAAATGGTCCACCCCCATGGCGACTGCCAAACGCCAGATTCTTTGTACCCGTAAGGTGCCATGAAACTGACCGTCTCGTGTAGACGATGACAATTGGGATGACGACTTCGCTACCACCATCTCCCTCAGCGCTTTGCGCCTCCCGCACCTCAAGCCCCAGGACAACTTTGGCGGTCTCCTCTCGAGTGAAAAACTCAAGGCATTTGCCTCGACGACGGACGGAAAAATCGACAGCTGCAGCTTTGACGACCCCGAGGGAGAACTCTTGACTATCAAGGGACCCAGCAGCCGCTCTCGGGACTTTGACTCTCAGGAACACACCATCCGGCCCATCTCGAAGAGGCTGGTGGCCAAAGCAGCCGAGGGGCCTAACACTCACTTGCGCTCCAAGTCGGGGCAGAGGAGCCTAGCGCCGCCTGCCGTCATCTTAACCAGTGGCCATGGGAGCAGCTCGTCTTCAGAACAGCGATCTCCGTCCAAATCACACCTTTCCAGCAAGTTCGAGCTCCCCAAACGGCCCGACATGGTATATCGCGAGCACAGCGTCGAGGACTTCTCCGACCTCTTCGTCGAGACCGACAGCTTGTTTGACCACAGGGTCGATCAGGCTATGAAAAAGGTACGAAGCCCCTTCGTTGGAGCTCGTAAAAACGGCCAGCTTCATCTCTGATGACACGCTGGATTAGGGTGTGCGGGTCACCGACGCTCCTCAACTATTTCACCCCTCCGACCTTACCAGCCTCCCCAGATCCATGCAAGCTCCGGAAGGAAGCATAAGAAAGAAGAAGTCGCAGGCTCGACCGACTGTGCTCCCCGACCGCCCTATGCGGCGCACACGTTCCTCTATTGAGATACAAAAGTTTGCCGAGGAAGACGACGAGGATTTTTCCGATGTCTTTGGCACAACTACGTCCCTAGGCGAGAAAGAGGAAAGTGCGCGCGACTCTGAAGACGGAGGGCTTATGTTCTTATCCAAAATCTCGAACAACTCGTGGCTCGGAGATGAGGATGAATATGACCCGTTTGCCTCGATGGACCCAGGTTGGGACGAGATGAATTTGGAAGCCAACATTGCCAGAGATCGACACGCGCGCTTGGCCGAGAGGGTAGAAGCCCTTGTCGGTTCGCTGAAGAGGACAGGGGGCGAAGACATACTGTCGGAGCTCTCCGAGGACTTGGTTCGTGAATTGCCAGTCCTCCAAAATTCCACATCCTCACTGATGTCTGTCTCCAGCTTGCCCTACTCTGGGAGAACAAGGAAGTGAAGAATCTCATCATCTGCGCCCATGGCCTGCTGCCCATCCTCGAAATTCTCGAGCCTTGCACGGTCAAGAGTAGGCAGTACATGATACTGCAGTTCCTCAAGGTCGTGAACGCCGTGAGTGACAGTGGTCACGTTCTGTCTGCACCGCCTCGACTGACATGCCCGCAGATCATACTCGACGACGTTGAGATCCAGGAGAACCTCTGCTTCGTAGGCGGCATTCCCATCATTACCAAATTTGCCGCCCGTCAATACTCCAACGAAATCAGGCTCGAGGCTGCGGCTTTTGTGCGCCAAATGTACCAGACATCGACGCTGACGCTCCAAATGTTTGTGTCGGCCGGCGGCCTCAACGTTCTGGTCGAGTTCCTAGATGAAGATTATGACAGCGCCAGAGACCTCGTTCTCATTGGTGTCAACGGCATCTGGAATGTCTTTGAGCTTCAGGGCCCGACTCCCAAGAACGATTTTTGCCGCATCTTCTCGCGTAGCAAAATTCTCTATCCCCTGGCTCTCGTCCTGCATCGCGTCCTGGACGAGGAAGGTGAAGACGAGTTAGACGAGCTGATAGAAGGCCGCATCGTCAATATCTTTCACCTCTTCAGTCAGGCAGAGAACTATGTCAAAGAAGTGGTGGCCGATCGGCAGGTGTTGAAAAGCGTCCTCAAGGACCTCCGGCGGATGACGCCAATGCACCAGATTACCATGCTCAAGTTCATCAGGAATTTGTCGATGCTGTCAACCACCATTGAGTCGCTCCACTCGGCCGACGCCATCGAGTTCCTCATCGACCTCCTCAGCTACAGCATGAAGAAGGGGCAAAGGCACTTTCGCGAAATGTCTAATCAGGTCCTCAATACCCTCTTCAACCTTTGCCGCCTGAGCAAGGAGAGGCAGGAGGATGCGGCTGTCGGAGGCATCATACCGCTCTTGCTCAGTATCATGAAGACGGACCGGCCACCCAAGGAGTTTGCGCTGCCCATTCTATGCGACATGGCGCACTCGGGGTCCAAGGGACGGCGGTATCTCTGGCAGAATAAGGGCCTCGACTTTTACGTGTCATTGTTGACAGACCAATACTGGCAGGTGACAGCCCTGGACGCCATCCTGATCTGGCTTCAAGAAGAGACGGCAAACGTGGAGAGCCATTTGGTAGACGGAAGCTTCACACGGGCCATTGTCAGCTGCTTCGGGACCAATAAGCTGAATGCGTTCGACTCGAACCTGCTGGAGCCGCTCCTCAAGCTCCTTCGCCTGAACCCGTCGGTAGCCGCGTCGCTGGCCAGACCGGAGATGTTTGCGGGTATTTCCCAAAGACTGGCGCACAAGAAGGCCGTCGTGCGGCTCAACCTGCTCCGGCTTGTACGGACCATTATGGACGCGTGCGATCCCTCAGGCGTGGGCGCCGGCGATGGCTCGCTGACGCTCAACAGCGCGCAGGTGCAGTCGCTGATGGACTCGATCCAGACGCTGGCCGACACCGACTCGGCCGTCTTGGTGCGCAATCTCGCGTCCGAGCTGCTCCGGGGCCACATCGGCGGTGGTATGGCCGCCGCCGCGCACCTGATGAGGATCGACGGTGGCGCCTCGTCGCAGATGAGCGGTCCAGTGTCGTCTTCGTCGTCGCGCGCATCAGCCTCTCGTCGAAACGCCAGCTTCACCCCGCCAGCACCGCCGTCCATATCCATGCCGCCGACGCCAACGGCCCGGAGCAGGCACGGCGCAGCATCCGGAAACGTGTACATGGAAGTGGCGGCCAGTCCGCGCCGCGCCGCGGCTTCGGCCCTAGAGCGCGAGGGCTCAGTCTATCGTCCCCGTAGCCGTGACGACCCAACGGGCCTTCCGCGGCGCGTCAGCGGCGACTCAACGGCTAGCTCTCTCGGCGGCGGCGCCAAGAGCCGTCTGCCGCGCACGTCGCTGACGCCGGCACTGTCGGGCCGGTCTGCGACAAGGGTTGACGCGCCGCCGCCCACGGTGGTGCGCCGAGAAAGCAGTACGAGCAACAAAGAAAACGGAGGCCGACGCACGCCGCGCGACGGGAGCGCCACCGCCGCCGGGGCAAAGCGACGGACAAGGCCCCCGGGACCGGGCAATCCCAAAAGGGCGCCGTGAAAGAGAGCGGGAAAGCCAGGCCGCTGCTGCACTCACTATATCTGTACGCTATGGGGGACTTTGCTTCTGCTTCAATAAAGCCTGTGAGGCGCAATCGAATCGAGGTACGCAAACCACAGACACAAGGATTCATCACGCAGCGTTATCAAAATTGTCGGTTTGTTGTTAGTATTGTGTCTCAGTGAAATTACCTGGTTGGTCATCGGTTCTATTTGTGCCCGTATCCGGAGCCTCCGTCGTCCTCACAGACCCTGATATTCTAACACAGTGCTCCCTGAGACCGTGGCATTGGCCATGATCGATGCAAGCCTGAAACCCGGCCAGCCAACACAAAGCAGGCAAGCAAAATATCAAACCGGCAATTTGACTCGCGGTTTACTACACACTGACCTCACCGCTCACTGAGGCCCCCATTATCAACGGGAGAGTCAGCACAACTGTGTTTGCAAAGGAGCTTTTCATTGTTTGCCTGCATAGTACTGTGTTCACTCGAGTCATATTTCCCTTTCGTCTGCCACCAGCCTCATCCGTCGAAATACATTCATCCGGGCAATCCGATGAGAGTGAACAGCTCCAGGGCAATCCCACCTCGAGCTCGCGGTGCAAATTAAATTCAAGTTGAAAAAGGAATGACGGGGAAGAGAACTGTACATTTTGGCAGTAGGGCTTCTCATGGCAAGGTCGTGATCGCAATGCAAAATGACAAGATCCCATGGAAAGCTAAGCGAATCCAAGAACCATGAGTCGTGTCACGAGTGACGACTCTTCTAATAATCCGATCAGTCGTGTAAGCCCTATTCGTGTCGACTCATGAAGCCTGAAGGGCCAAATTGGTAAGATAGACAAGTTGAGAAGTGAATGGACTATGGAGCAGGTGCAGCCTTGCGCTTCTCCATGCTGGTCAACACTAATCTGGAAGCTTTGCGCGGGCAGTCCACTGCCTCGTGTACCTTGGATGCTCGCAGAGCTCCGTTCTTAAACACAGCGGCGAATGATGAATCGTTAACGGTCTCGCCGTTGCTACCTGTGCTGTCAACACTTGTACGGGCCTTTTGTCGTGAGCTAGGTCGATCAGACCCGATGGCTCCCCAACTGCCGCTGGCAGAAGTACGAGAGCTCCCACACTCTATTTCGCCAGCGAGAATACCAGAGCCACTACCTCCAGAATCAGACTCGTTGTCGGTGAGGGGGATGGACAGGTCCTCGGGTGTCTCAGACGTTGGGCTCATATTGCCAGAGCTCGCTCCCTTGCGACGTTCCATTCCGGCTTTGATGAGATTGTGTACGGCAGATCGTCGGGTTCGACTAGCGAAGTTTTTGCTGCCTTCCTGTCTGGCTGTCGGCTTCGCCTTGAGCTCGTCCAAAGAGGGAGGACCCCGGGGCTGACGGATCGGGTGCTCGCCTGCACGTCCCTGACCCGGGCCGTAGCTTCCAGTCATAGAAGTTAGTGGAAATGATGCTGTTTTGGGCCCAGCAGATTTGGGGACTTCTGCAAACAAGTTTCCAACCACTGTTGAGCCGCTGTGGGATGGTGCTAGCGACGAAGTCTTCTTGTGACCACGCCGAAATGCATTGACAGGGGGCGGTGGCAGCGGAGTAACGTTCGAAGAGGAGTCATAGGGCCTCGGTGGCGACGAATTGCGAAATGTCATGGATTGATGATTCTCCGGTGGCGGTGACACTTGTACACGTGGGGTGCCGTACTGCTGCTGCTGTTGTAGAACGCTGTTGAAGCCCGGCGACATGGGCTGATCAGAATATGCGGGGGTTGCCGGAACCGTGTGCGTGGATGAATCGACATAGTATTGGCCAGTAAGCGGACTGTAATACACTTGTTGACCCTGTCCCATGGCGGCTTGAACACCCAGCTGCTGCTGCAAATTTCTCAATTGCTGTTGCTGCTCAAAGATAGCCATCTGCTGCTGAGTGAGCTGTGGATGGTTGAGATTGAGCTGTTGAAATTGTTGTGCAGCGGCCTGAAGACTGCGCAGCTGTTGCTGAAGACGCTGTTGCTGCTGGGCCAAGTACGCGTTGGTGGCGACGAGCTGTGCATAGAAGTTGGGATCCATGTGTTCCTGTACTTTTTCGTCCATATTTATCTCGGGGGGTGCAAGAACTTGGTCAACGGTGTACTGTTGCTGCCCCATGAGACTCTGGTAGGCACTCTGCTGTGGCCCAAACTGAGGAATTGCGGTCTGAGGCATACTGCGTAGTAAGTTATCCTGGCCATAGACTTGGTAGTTGGCAGCCATGCTGTTCCTGCTGTGATTTTGTGCGGACATAGTTGGATTAGACGTGGCAGGTCCAGAAAATGATGCCGCACTGGCGGATTTGGGCGCCGTCCTCAAGCCCGCCAGTAGATGGGATCGACTTGTTCGAGGAGTCGGAACGCCACTATCCTTTGCATGGCTGTTCTGTTTGATAGTTTCAAAGGACAAAGGCTTAATGTTCTGACTCCCTCGACGTGTAGCAAGGTTTCCCGGCATGGTCAGGCCATTCTGTGGGGGGAATGTGTTGGAAGACATCTGAGCAAGGCCGCCTGCGTCCATTGGCCCAGAAGAAAATCCAACGAGAGCTGGTTTGATGCCGAAGTGAAAAGTAGAGATGATTACAAGCTGAGATGCGTCCAATAGTCAGGACGAAATGCCGTGATCAGGAGCGGAAAGCGCTGGAAAGTCAATTAAGTAGAGATGATAGGGTGATGCCGTGTTCCCTTGAACGAGATGAAAGATTTGATTCCAAAGCGCCAAGATCTTGCCTAGCGTCGCTGTGGAGGCGAAACTTTGGTCGTTCAAAAAGTCAAGAGATGGGCCAATTCAGAGTGCAGAAATTGAAGGTAGGTTGGACGAAATAGTCGATGAGTCTGGAGCCGTCCGTAAACAGGGTCGAGAGCTTATTAAGAGACGAATGTTATGTCCGCAAAGGGATGGAATGGATAGGATGTACAGGCTGACAGTAAATGGAGCTCGCGCGAGATGCACGAAGCCAGGATACTTTGGACGGGACGAGGGGCGGTACAGCCAACGTGAAGATCGAAACCAACGGCAGGCGACGGAGAACTGTGCGATGGGTAGACGCACTGTTAGCATACTGGTCGTTGATTAAAGAAAAAGTGGACAAGCCAGGCAATTCAAGCCAAGTAGCGACAGGCAGGCAGGCAGCAAGTCGTCTCCGAGAACAACGTAGCAGGCGACCGGGGGATGCTTACACAGCTGGTAGCAGCAGCGAAGAAAAGGATCAACACGATGTGTCGTCAGGACTGACAGTAATAACCGTCACAGACGTAAAAGTCGAGACAGATTAAGGTCTGAGTCGTCGTAAAATTGCAGAGCGAGGCTGGTTTCCTGCACCGAAATTGGGACGGAGCGCGGTTCGTGTGGCAAGTCGAGGGGGGGGAAAGGCCAGTTAAACGAGATTGGGCGAGGGTTCTGACGAACGCAAGGAACGGCCGAAAGTAGAAGTGCAATCGAGCAAATGCCCAAAGCTTGTTTTCCTTGATCACAAGGCCCTCGTGAATTATGTTGCGTTGGGGAGAATTTTTTCTTTCCTCCCTTGATTCGTTCTTGTCCTCTGTGATCACGGGGGCCGATTTTCCGTGGGCGATGCACTCAGGCGATGACAAATGGCGACAAAAGGAGGCCGACACTGGCAGCAGGGAAAAGCGGAGGAAGGAGTGAAAAAGATTTAGAGCGGAGGGTGAGAAAGCGGAGGAATAGTGAGCGCAAGAGTAAGAAGGCAGAGGGGTAGGGGGAGGGGGAAAGGAAAGAGAGAGAGGGAGAGAGGTGGCGGTGAGTCGACGAAGGCAAGGCGAGGGTGGAGGCAGGAGCGAACGGGAGAGCGAGGAGGGGAGGGAGAGGGAGAGAATAAAAGAAGAGGGGAAGAAAAAAGAGAAAGGGAAACGGACGGGCCGGCAGATAGATAGAGCGCGCGCGCGCCAGCGAGACTAGGTAGGCAGGTACCCACGCAAGTACGCACGTACACGCTCCGCTCATGTACCGCTCGCCGAGGGTATGCATTGTATTTTACGTATGCCCTCGACTGCGCAGCGCAGGAGCGGTACCCGTACACGCTTGAGCTACGTGAGATACGTGAGCTAGTATAGGCACAATGCTGGAGAACGGGGAAGGTCTTGTCGGGGTCCTCGAAACCCGCACAAGCGGCTCGCGCTGAGGAAGAGGCGCACAGAGAGCCCTGGCCCCTCCTGGAAGGGCGGGCGCATGAAAGGCGCTCTTGCCCGCGCCAATAGCGGCGGTGACACAGGGCAAGACGAGTGGGGGAGGCAAGGGGAGGGTGGATCCAGACCTGGCTGCTTTAGCACCGGCAGCCAATGAAAAAACGTAAATTAAGGGGGGCCTTGGGCCAAGTGGCCCAATAAGGAGTCTCCATCTAGGGGGCTGGAGAATGATGGGGGCATCATCGGGGAGGAAGGGCCGGCGACACGAGCCTGGAAAAGAACGGATCAATGATGATACTGTTTGTCGTAAGGATTGTTCGTAGATGAAGGTAAGTTTGCCGAACTGTCCTATTATGATCTTGCTTTATTCGTGTAGTTGGCGCCGAGAGCGTACTCTTCGAGTCACACGTTTTGCGAGGCTGCTACCAAAGGGCTCAGAAAGAGTTGCATATGAAGGTTGCGTCAAACCGGACTCAAAGCCCGAGGCTTTCATTTTGTGCCCTTTTTTGTTCTAGCGCGGCTTCCTCGCGCTGGTTTTAACATGTTGGGGCACACAGGCTCACTGTGAATAAGGCCTCTTCTCCATGGCTGTCGGATTGCTTTTCGAGCTTAACCACCTGTCTAATTCTATTCCTGAAGGTCTGAACTCTGGCCTCTGCCACTCGTGTGCCTCCCGACAATTCACTAGATTGAGGAGTGAAAAGGCGCTGACATTCTGAGAGGCTGCCAGATATGTAACAGCGGCTGGTAACCCCTGAACATCCGAGGGGCGGCCTCAGAATGATCTGCGACATGCACTGACTACCACAATGCACCCATGCATCTGGGCAATATAAATGGGTACATGGAAGCAAACTCATGAGGGCACTCAGTCAGGCATAACTGACACGCACCCAGAAGGTCGCTGCTGCATGATTCTCCTTCATGAACTGAACAACATCTCTGCCCTTTCTTCAACGCCACATCTCCCCGACAAAAACGATGTCATCGCAAACTACTGACCGGGATGTTTCATACGTCAGTCAGTCGCCCCATGCGTTTGTTGTTAGTTTGACTTCGTGATCTGGTGTCCAAATTTCTCCCTAAGTTTGCCTTGCCCCGCACTGCATTGATTGCCTTGTCAATCGAGCAGCGCCCTCTGGCCCTGCACCGGCAGACGAGAACGGAGAGAGGATCACCATTATAGCCTGGCATTGGGGCCGTCCGCGTCGGACCTACTTCGTACTCGTACCATGGATTTCTTCTCAACCTTATGTTTCTCGCCTGGCACGACGGCCTAAGGACCCCTGAAGCGCTTAATCCTGACCCTGGGAGGAAGAGAGGTACTACATAAGAATAGGTACATCGCTTTAGCAAAAAATACATGTACTGACTGCCATTTCCTTTGCGAGACAAGGTAGTACGTAGGGGACCTCCTCCCTCCACCACAAAAGTAGCTAATTCCGGCTTTCCCCCCTTTTTTCCGGCCTCGTTCCGCCCAGCCTCTGGGCATATTTTATGCGCAATAGTGTTGTTATACGCACCTAATCCGTATAGATTGGTGTTTCCGTAAAGGCAAGACAAACGTGCCTGTTCGCTGACTTTGCTCAGTCGCGATGTTCAAGCAAGCTGATATGTCCTCAATTGTACAGCGCTTGTACGGATAAACTAATCCCGATCTCTCGCAGCTGCCCCATATATTGTGCCCTACTGTTGTGGCAGGGGTGTCTTGTCACTATTCAAAGGATCATGTACGGGGGCGGGTAGTCCTCGATGATGTGCGTAAATCTGTTGCCTGCATTTCGATCGTGGTTGAGCCTTGACTTTTCCCGCCACACTTTCGGCGCCGGGGCTCCATGTGGTCAGATGCCAGGCCAAGCTCGATATTTCTCCGCTCATCTGCCTCTGAAAGTGTGGTTATCCTAACGTCCCACCACTTTGAAGACGACTTTCTGGCTTTTGCATGTTGTCTTGCCTAGCCTTGCCAAGGCACCTTTCCCATCTGCCACGGCTCATTCGCACCGGTACTCGGTTCCCAAGCGGCCACCTTACTCCTGTGTCCAGTAGTGTGTTTGAACTCACGGGGCACACAGAGAGAACTTGGCATCCCGACCTTGTTTACTCTGAGGCTCGGCACGCGAATCCACGTAACTTAAGGCCAGTCTACGATTACTGGACAAAGCGGCTGGCTCCCGCGAGGGAAAGAGAGGGGGGGGGAAGAGTATCTTCGAGTCAGCACTTGTGATACACCCTCCTAGTCTCTCGATTCAACTTGCTCGGAGTAGGTCTATGAAACCAATCATCGAGTTTGGGGGCCAGGAGGACTCAATGGAAGATAAGAACGATGGAAAGCCAAGAGAACCTCCACGGCAGAGGGATAGAGGGCACAACTAATGGAGCAGTCCCTTGTCTGAATGGCCTTACGCTAGATATTTATGAGTGACGGTGCCGCGGTCCCATGTTTCCCCCTTGATGCATTTTAGCGACGATTAGCCTCGCCACGTCTCGACATGAGTCAGGAGCTTGACTCGATAATCGGTCCATGGCGTCGAAACGGCCAGCCTACCATCGTCCTTTCCTCCAGGTTGCGCTGAGCATAGTCAACGCCCAAAGTCGGCTTCTCGACAAGAAGTTCGCTGCGCTGACAGACTTTGCCGCGTTCTTGCCACGGCGATACCGACCTGCTAATCGCCGCCTGCACTCGAACGGAACAGATTGAAGATGGTTGGCAATGACCAACAAGCAAGATCTTCAAGGCGTTGCAGTCGGGAGAGCTGGCATACTGTCCTGCAGCCTTGACTATTCCTTGGACGCTCATTAAGCATGACATTGAATTGGTGGATACTAAGTAGTTATATAAAGTTTGATTGACGGTGACTTGAATGGGTACGCGTGCGCCAGTTGGTTTATGGCCTCCCTGCCTCGAGAAAACCGCAAAGGGTTTAGCTAAAACTCTTCGCAGAGATCGGAACGCGACAAGGGTCGCTAAGCGGACCGAATCTGTGACTGACGCGTTTAGGGAGAAACACCCATCTAACATCTAGCCAACCAATGTACCTGTGTTGCGACAGCCAAAAGCCTTTCAAAATGTGCTACTGGAACAGAGCTCTGTCATGAGCCAGAATACCCACGATGGCCATGTTGACTATAGCCTCTCTACCTCCATATCAGGGCACCCTGAGCAGGCCCTTCAGGCACGGACTAAGGAGTTGTGGCTTGTGGGGCCACAGAGGAGACGTCCTCCAGCATTGTCGTCGCCGTAGACTCGGCTTGTTGTGTGCTCACCTTGGAGCTTTGCAACAGGACCACAATAAGTTCAATGCTTTTTTTAGACCGAGAATGCCGCTTTCGCCTCTCCAGGTTGCAACGGCTGGCTCTTTGCTCCATCCGACATCACTGCCACCTCGTCTTCATCCGAAAGTCCTGAAGTTGCGCGATTTTGTCTTATTGTCGAAGATAGCGTTTCGTTCATCGCGTCCCCTCCAGCCGACTTTGCCTTGGTCAATGCCGCTTGTATTCGTCATTCTCTGTCGGGGTGACGCCAGTGAAGTGGGCATCAAGGTGAGATGTGCTCGCTCGGAGTCTCTGGCATTGCCAAAACGATGTGCTTTCCGAGAGCCTCAGAATGACCTTTGACTGCCTGTCAGTCATTAACAAACAGCTCATCATCTCCTGAGAATGAAGCGGTCGCCGGACCTAACGTTATGCTGACACGTCGCAAATGGCTTCACGAGGCTTACTTGGCGTGCCAAGCCAAATGAAGCATCCCCTTGGAAGAGGAAGTCAGCGTCTGATTCGCGTCTCGCGCTAACTATGGGGTCTTGTCCTGGCACGTCTTTGGAAACGTCTCAGGAGTTGCTCGATCGCAAGACTAGAAATCCGAGCATCGGGGATCGATATTGTTCTAATAACTCAAGAAGTCATATTTGTGACGAGCAAGATAAAATGCAGGTCACTAATAGTTTTGTCTCGGGGTCGCATGATTTGACAGTGCGTGGCTCCGCCTCATTGGGACTTGTATCCATCCACCCTCGCTTGCCCTTGCCTGCGAATCCGCATTGTTGGTCGACCGAGTTCTGCCGAGGGAAAGTTGACGAAATCCTGCCAACCACGGTGTGCACATCCCGGTCCACCCCTGTCCTGTGTCATGATATTCCGACTGTTTCACCTCGGTCAGCGAGCAGAAAGGTTGCTTCAGGTCTCGTGCATCTGGGGCCTGAAGGACTCTTAATATGTTCAGCCCATAACTCACGGCGCTTCGGAACGGGAAGCAATAGGGTTTCGACTAGGAGCAGCCAGACTTGAAGATCTACTTACTATGCCGCCAACTGAACCACGGAGCGGCCCTCGTTGCCCAATATGGCGATACTTCATCTTTTATCATGTTCTCTTCACAAAAATCCTGTTACAGTTCGTCTTCATCATCCGTGACGGTGTGACTTGCGAACCCATATCCATATTGAGGCTGGCGCAGCCTCTCGCAATGCTCGTTCTCCCCACCACCATTGACATCACTTCAACCAAATGACCTTTACACTCTGCTGGATTGCCTGGAAGCCTTTCGAACTCGTCTCTTGATTCACTCTGCCCTTCACAGCAACTTCATTCAGTAGCTCCCGAACCGGGTCAGTCCCGAAAACGCATCTTCGGCCTTCCATTCAGCCGTGGAATGGCAGCAATGATCAAAAATATGGCACCGCGCCATTCGCTGAACGCGCGCAAAATTATCTTGGCCTATTTTTGTTTTCTATATAACCAGCTTTTTTTTTCCCTGGTCCTGATACATGTCCTTTGGCGGAATAATTGGCCATGTGTACTTTTGTGTGGCCTAGTAAAGTTTCAAGATCTGGCGTTGCCGACTCTGGACGAAAGACCGAACTCCGTTGTTTACAAGGCAACGTCGCCATATGTGTTGGCCAAAACCCCTGTCTTCCCGTACCTATTACTGTCGAAGACAGTCGAAGACAAGACACAGGCGTGATCGGGTAGCTACTTGGGTTTGGGCGTGCTGGTCAGACGTTGACGGGTGTCACAATAAAGGCTTCGAAGCGTAGGACGTGTTCATCACGCCATCATTGCCTTTTTGCAAGCCCAACTGTGTGACGACGACACTGCCCTGGCCCGCAATTAGGACACTGAAGCAGCAATGGAATCCTGTCGCCTTGCGCGCATGCCTTTCGATTCCTGTTGCGTGTCCCATATTCGTAGCCAAGTTGATTTAGCGCGAGGGCGAGAACGTGTCATCATTCGATGTGAACTATGCTCGTGCTTGGTGACCCAGGCCAGGGCGACTCGAAGTAATGGGTGCACCCTAAATATGAATATATATATATCCTACACGCATCTGCCTACGCATACACATACATTCTCGCATTCCCAGTACAAGAGGTGAGGAAGTGAGAAAGGGGCGAACATAGTCTCCCCGAATCACTGTAGCACATATTCTTGTTTGGGCGCTTGATTATGGCGATCCCGCGCAAGTTCGAGCACTTGCCCATTCAAAGCTCGCTAGCCAGACAAAAAAAACTAGTCATCCTTGTCTGCTCCGATACGCCTGATCCTTCTTCCCGGAATAGGTACGAAATTCGAGATAGATTTTATTAAGAGTATATCACCTGACTGTCAGGACTCGGCCCATGACGACGACTTTCAAGAGCTCAAGTCCTTTGATGAATGTGTCGCCAGGTACGGACAGGTTTTCGATATTGTTTTCAGTGATGGGAGAACACATTCGCCTTGTATGAGAGGACAAAAAGGCCAACAGTAGCCTCGAGCTCATTTCGTCTCCTCGGGGGTGACTGTCGCCCCGTAGAAGCCACCGACGTGTTCTCTTCCAGAAGCGGCGCAGGCCAAACATGCAGTGCCGCCATAGACACGGGTATGGCGTGTCCAGCCGGCGCCCTCGCCATCCAGGACTGAGATAATCTCCCCCTTGACGTCTACTTGTCCCTGTACTGCGCGGACGGGTTTCGGTGCGTATGGAGGTGGTGGTGGAAGCAGTGGACCAGCAGGGGGATACGAGCTCGGTGCGAGTATGTGTTCGACTGAATCATCTTGTGGCTGCTTCGACGCAGGGATGCCGATTGGAATGGTTCTACAGTAGGATCGCCTTTGTGGCCTCGATGAAGGCTCGGAACCGATAGGGGAAAATAAGGGCGTCGAAGTCGTGTAATCAGGATTCGGCTGGTGGATGAAGCTGTCTTGTCTATGCGGTGCGTCCTCGACGGTGAAGACTGCGGAGCTCAGTTCGGGGGGTGTAAGGGGTGGTGCCGGCGGTAACCTGGAGACGAAGGGACTCGGCAACGAATAAGCGCCATGCCACCACATTTCCTCGCTGGCTGAGGGCTTGTCACTGTCTGTCCACCCCCCCTCCGATGAAGTGGTTTTTTGTTCTCGCATGAATCTGACCCAGGTCGGAAGCTGATGAACTGTCCACGCCGCCGTCGTGTGAGAAGGCTGCTGCCGGGTTCGTCGATCTTGTAAACTTTCGGCGGGCCTGGACCACCATTTATAATAACGACATGCCAAGGAGCGAAGGATGACGAAAACGATGAGGAAGGTCAGACAAGCTTGTAGCATAGCCCAGACACGCTCTTGGCTCTTGGAGCAGCCGACACCCCCTGCGCTGGCATTGACTGGCGTTCTTGGCATTCGATTGGTCATCAGCATGGCTGTCGGTCGTGTCTCTTTCAGGAAGGCTGGCAGGCGCTGTCAGGCAAGGGATCCTCGACAAATCGGGGTACTTGATGTGGTCAGACGGGACTGGAACGGCTTGTCCACTGGCCGACGAGGACGCCCGAGAAGGTAGTTGATCCGCACCTTGGAGAGAGGCTAGATGCTGGTTATCTGCTCCGGCGAGAAGGTTCTACCGATGTTCGACCTGTTCGTGTCTGACGGCGATCTCTCCAAACCGCGTGATCTCGATGGGCTGTCGTCCAGTTTACAAACATTGGCCGAGACCACAGTTTATTGTTGTGCTTGCTTTGGTCATGAGTCGCTCCATATGACCAGTGATGGAAGTAATTCAGGCAATTAGCGCGTACACTGGAACGAAGGCGACGAAGAGGAGACTGCGGCACAGCAGTCAGTTCTTATGCAAGTCGCTTGCGTCTGCGTAGGAGGCCTGGCGATAACCGGAGTTGGGGCACGGGACCTTATATGAAGACGAGGACAACACCCGGGCGAGAATCAAGCATCCAGGCCATGTTCCCTCAGACATGAATTGTAGTAGAGTGGTGGAACCCATCGAACGACCCCAGCGGAGAAGGGCATGCGTGCAGTCCAGCCGTGCACGGTATGAGTTCAGCTAGAATTGCCAACACCTGTTTCCACTCGTGGCGAACGCACTTAGCTTGCCTCATATTATTTATGGCAGAACAAACATGCAGTTTATAGTCGCACCCCTCCCCCAGGGAGAGGGATGCCAGAAGTGTTCATGCTGGGCAGCCTCGTGGTCCAGGTGCTGGCGCCTGTACGCGGGACACTTGTCCGCTCATGTGTGGCATGCATATGCAAGTAAAACACAAGGTAGAGGGAGGAGGGAGGCGGTTGTGTCCGTGTGTAGGGTAGGGAGCGCGCCGAAGGCCGCCATGGCCATTTTTCAGCCCGGCTAGATGCTTTCTATCAATATCGTCGAAAGGGGCTCCAAACGCGGCCGAGAAAGATCGCGGATCTTACTATTAGGGCGGCGGGCGTCAAGCGACTCAGATCAGTCGACTCGGTGAAAGATACGCACTCACGTTCTCGAACACGTAGCGCTGAGGTTCCTGGGCATCAACAGTAGGTAGAACCTCGCGCCGAGGAGTCTGCCGCTGAGATGGATACGCACCACCCACTGACACTCACCCGCCGGACATGCCGCATCGCCACTCCTTTCCCTGAGATCTGATTTGACATGATAACAGGATTTGGTACGGTTGTTGTTGAGAGTGTGCGCGACCTCGCCGCGCCGATTGCTACGCATATACGCATGGCAGGGCGGGCTGTAAGGGTGCGCGGATAGAGCGAGCCGACTTGGCGGGAACACACCGGGAGCTTTAGCATGGGCTGTGGCGTTGGTCGCAGGGACGAGCGAAGCCACTTTGGGACTACGATTGTCGTGGTTTCAGCTGGCCTGGATCCCGAAGGCCGCGGGGAGTTGCCGAGGCCGGCAAACAAGGGGACGGCTGGACAGCCGATAGGCAGCGACGCTTGGGCCCATATGTAGATGTACTTGACGAGGCTGCGAGTCGCGGCGGCGAGCCAGGAAGGCGGAGGGAGGCTGATAAAGGATCATCGACGAGATCCTGCTCTGCAGAACTGCTCTGAAGTACGGTATTTTGGATCGATGCTTAGAGAAGTAGGACTATTGCGGAATGTGGAGCGACAGGAGGAAAAGGGGGGCCCTGGGAAGGAGCGATGCGTCAAGGCGGTGGTAAACGAGTGACTCACAACGGCACCCATCGGCGGCTGGGTAAGGTCAAATTTTACGATATCACCATTGTCAGTTAACTAGTCAAATGCCTCGGCAACGCCCAAGCTGTGGTGCGGTCAGAACATGCTTCGAAATTAGCCCGGCCTTGCCGTTCAACCCTTCGTCCTCCGCCTTCTCGTCAGGAAAGCTGGAGGGACACATACGAAGTGCTGTGGCCGCGCCTAACCGGCCGGCCCCCTGGACCAAGCAACCCCTGCCGGCTGCTGTCGCCGCACAGATCCAGGATTGAGAACCATCTGTGTCGATAATTCACGGCGCGTGCTGCCGTCCTGCTCTGCGAGGACGGTTGGCCAACTTGAGCTGCACAGCAACCGGCACAAGGTCTTTTTTCCACATCTGTTGCTTCTGTTACACTGCAGCGGCTCGACAGCAGATGAGATCGATGGGCAGGAACCTGCCCCCTCAAGCCAGAAACCCCAGCTAGAAACCGGGTAGCAAAAAACGCCGGGTGCTAAGACGCCGCAGGCCCTGCAGGCCGGCTAACAACTAACCCTGCTCAGCTGAATGCAGGTATCCGTGCGAAGACATCCAGATACCGCCCCCCTTTGCTCGTCATTTCTATCCATCATCTCCTCTGCCAAGCGGGTAGTTGAGGGAAGCTCGTGTTGTTGAGTGGCAGCTTGCCCGACGAGCAAGCTGACTCTTTCGCAGTACTTCGTACACTTTGAAAAATACACTCTTAGTTGCATTTAAACCTACGAAGTACCTCGTACGTTCTGTATTATCTCTCCATCCCCACCCCGCCTCCCCCTTTTCCCTGCGCCCTCAGCCCTCAAATCTGGCTTTGGCCCACGGTACGACTCGCCACTGGCTGCCCTAGCTTGATCTAAGAAGACAGAGAATTTTTTCCGAGTCACCAGCGAGTTGAAGACGTTATATTGTTTTTCGGGGTCAAAAATGCGATGGGTCGTGTCGCCTCTTTCCGACACTTGGAAGACCGGCCCCATGTCATCTCAGCCACACCCGAGGAAACCCTTGCTTTGACTGCGGATCCCTCGGAGAAAATAGCAACCGTTTCCATTGTGAACATATTATCGCTGCTTACATGACTTATGCAGGGCTAGTCCTGGGGTCAGCACTGTTCATCAGGCGGACTGTATTCGAATAAAGGTTCCGGGAGACTTTCGTCAGACTTAACTACACGCTTGTTCATGCGAATACTTCTTTTCAGAGGACCGAATATCGTTTGCGGAGGACATCCATGTGGCTAGTAAGCCAATTCAATTAGCCATCGGAAATAGCTCCTATTCTGGACCCCGCTCCCTCGCAGGGATTTACAACTTACTCGATGAGCTAGCTCGCTAGAGCCCATTCTAATCGAAGCCTCCTGTCGAAAAGAGCCCGAGACGACGTCCAATGCGTCGTTTTTCCCCTTCGCTGGGGCTTATGTAGCTGGCAGGGCTGAGGTACAAACCGTTGGATGAAACGGAAGAGTAGGCAATGCTGCCAGCCAACCTTGCGATAAGCCAAACCAGAATCGTCTGAGACAAACCCATCGACATGATAATTGTCTCGAAGCAGCTACCAATATAAACCTCTGGCTGGCGCGGACGATGTCAGCCCCATCATCCCGGAGCAGAGTTTCTCCCTCGAAGCCTGCAGTACACGCGGCTAGACAACTTGACGGCTAAGGCGGTCCGATATGATTCATGCCAAGGCTTGTTTGGCGGCTCTCTCCAAGACAAGGCACGAACGAGACTCTCTACTTCGTACCCTCCAGACCAATTATTCCCCGACCGTCGGACCGAGTCTTGTTGCACCTAGCACGACGGCTTGTCACACCCGATCGGCCAGTCATCGAGTATACCAGCCGCCTAATGGGCAGGATCTGGCAGCTCACCGCTTCAAGCACCTGAGAATCTTTTCCTGCAGCCTGACCCCAGGCCCGCTCGAAAGTGGCGCCTCAGGCTTTGCCATGTAGCCATCCGAACATAATTTGCAAGATGCCACCCATACCGGAAAGCTTGGCGGAGCCCGTTCACCACCGGACACGACGCGCCGCAAAGTTGGCTGATCACGCAGCAGACCTGACGAGCGACAGTTGCACCTAGTATAAAGTGGAGGTCGGATCTGTCTGTTTTCTATACCCAGCCCCTTGGATCCAATGCAGGCCCACCGGCTGACCTGCAGCCAGTGCCATTTTGCCCGACTGACCGTCGTGCGCTATAGGCATCTGGAAGGTATCATTGTGCCAGTTCTGAGGCCGATTCCGACGAGGCTGCTCCCCAGTGTCCCGGGGCATCATGGCTTCGCTTGTCGTATTTACCATTGGGCCATTTTGCGGATAATGAGGCGTGTGCATTTCTATAATATTTGTTGTACAGAAGCAGTCGGGAAGTAACACAAGCAGTTGGTTATGTGAATAGATTAAATAGTCTCAGTCGGCCCTGTCCCCTCTATGCGCCGGGTCCTTCAAGCACTACGGAGACCGCTCTTTACATCAACTCGCTCAACTAATTATTCGCCAGACACCCTAAGGCAGACCCCATCAGGAGAAAGAACGTTTCCCACAGCCTCACCATCTCGTCCACTCCCTCGCCTCCAGAAACAATCGTCTCGACCCGGATAGACAAAAATTGCTGCGGAGGGTCAGAGAAATAAGAAAATACAGGGCTAGGCGGGAGGATGAGCGAGAGGGAGAGTAACCAAGAGGGAGAGGCAATCAAGCAAACATATTCGCGATCGGTTTCCAACTTGCTTGATGATCCACAAGAGCAAATCGAGCAGAGAGGCTGCTTCGGAGGGAGAAGGGATACAGATTAATGCCCTTAAGAAAACCCAGAGACAAATGACGCGGAAGGGGCAGATAAGGGTACTGCTTCACGAGACGGAGGGAAAGAGAAGGGAGGGCAAGTGGGGAGGATGGAGGAGAAGGCACCGTGTATCAAGAAATGGAGAGAAAGGGTTATGGCGAAGGCACTACACTGCCAGGACTGGTTCCAAAGGCTCAGCAGCACCAGGGGCCACCAACCCGTCCACGTCGTGGACGTCGCGCTCCTCCTCCATCATCTCGATGAGGCTGTCGAGGTTCGCGTCGAGGCTCTCGCCGTCCCTGGGATCGAGACATCGCTTGAGGAGTCGGCGGTATTTTTCGATTTTGTCACCGACGCCCACCATACTGAGGGCATCGACGTAGTCAGCCTCAGCTTGGCGCTGCTCGGTGAGGATCTGACTGAGCTGGCGAGCAAGATTAAGACGGTCGTCGTACGGCTCGTCTTGGACACCGTCGCCCGTGCCGTTGAGGCGTCCAAGATCACCATCTACGGCCTGGTAGATGTGCAGCCTGTTCTGATGAGTGATGAGCGAGAGCACCTGGTGCTTGGCTAGATTGGCCTCGGTCATGATCTTGGCGGCTATGTCGTCGGGTTCTAGCTGCGCCTCGAGTTCGGCCATCTGCTGTCGCGCCGCGGCAAGCTCGGCCTGGGTGTTATTAAGAATGCGCCAGGCCTCAGTCTCAGCCACATGTTTCTCGTGCCACTCCTCGTCATATTTCTTAGCCAAATCTTGGAATTTCTCGGCAATGAGCGGCGATATGCGCGACTGGACGGTCGTAGCGGCAGCCGACTGGAATGTAGAAGCTGGCTTCCGAGACTTGTCCGCTAAGGCGTCTCGGAAGCAAGGATGTCTCTGCGAGTCTGGCGCAAAGGGCGACGACGAGCGTTGGAGACCGCGTTCCTTCTTAGCGGCGTTGAGCTCCATAATCAGGTCTTCAGCCCGGACACCCTCGTGGTTAGCGATGTCAGTTGAGGCGTTGCGGCCGAGCAGCGCACGGATGCACTTCCTGGCATTCTTCTTTGCCGCCAAATGCAGGGCTGTGCTACCCTCGTTGTCTTGAACGTCCAGCAGCTGTTGGAAGGTGCTCGGGTCCAACGTTTCTTGTAGTTTATTGAGAATAATATCCAGATAGTATCGTGAGCAGGACGGGCTGAATATGCGCCCGTTCTTCATGACGGCAGCATGATGAATTACCGTACAACCAGAGTTGTCCCTGGCATCAAAAGTCTCAAAGAGCTCCTGCATGACGGCAGGAAAGGTCTCCTTTTCAAAGCAGTTGGTAAAATTGACAGATCGCATCAAAGGCGTCTCGCCGCGGATATTTTTGACCGCAACGCCGGCGTTGAATCTCTTCAGCTGCTTGATGACATCAACGTCACCCATTGAAGATGCCCAGTGCAGCGCAGTGTGATTGTCGGCGTCAATGAGCCAGTTGGGTTGGAAGTTGGGTGGCGGGTCAGGCTTAACTACCGGTTCATCGTTTCTAGAGAGGAGGAAGTAGTCTAGCAGCTCGTCACTGTAGAGAGCATGCTGCTGCTCAGTGAGATCCTGCATCTGCTCTTCCCTCTTGCGTTTCCTGTGGCCGGTCAGCTTGTGGGCCATGTCAAATCGGTCATCGTCAGCCAAGTAGGAAGCCGAAGCCACTGTCAGGTTGTCAGGGGTATTTGCCTCGCCCCTCAGGGCGTCGCCATTCTCATACTCGTCGTGACTCATGGCAGGGCCCGATGGGGTGAGTGAGGCTGGTTGCATTAAAGCGGCTTGCAATGGTTTGGCTGTATTCCATTTAGGTGCCGTAGGAGGTGGACGAGACTTGAAAGCCTTGGGTTTGGTGGCATGCCGCGGCGCAGGCGGAGGGCTCTCGTCCCTGGGTACGAATTCAAAGATAGGACGCAGGCGATCGTAGACGCTATGGCGTTGGGCCAGTGATTCGCCGGCTTCAAGAGGAATCCAAGTGCCTGTAGTGGTCGAGTTGAGCACCCAAAGAGGACGTACGGCACCGTCGAAGCTCGGTAGAGGTGAATAGGCATGACAAACCTTGGTATTTGCCATATCCGCCTTGGATCTTCTCGTGGACATCTTTCTGGACATCCCGCTCCAGGATGCGCGTCCGTGCAGGCTTGTCGAAGCCGGCGGCCTTGAGTATGTGCGTGGCATTGATCCAGTGGTCTTGTCTCCTGCGCATCACATGTTCCTTGAGGTCGTCACCAAACTGGAACTCATATACCGGGATCTGTGGCGAGAATGGGTATTAGCGTTTTTAATGCCCTCAATCTCTCACCCCTACTCTCATCGCGGCTCACGCGTCATGAAGTCGCCGCAAGCATAGTGCCGTCCAAGATCTGTACGACTGTACAGCGCACTCCAGTAGGCCAAGGCAGCGATAGAGTAGGAGTCCAAAGGCCGAACGTGCCGGAGACGGCATCTGCTTACCCCACTGTATGTGGCACTATAAATGCCTGGGCCTGCTGCGGTGCCCTTGACCATGATGGCGACTCAGAAGCCAAAGGGGCCATGAACTAACGGTAGGCAACAAGAGGTGAGATGAGGCGACGACGTGTCGGCTGTGATTAGCGCGTCGGGTATGGCTGGACGCGACGGACGACCCGACTCTGAATCTCAGATATGGACTACAGAGGAATATATTGCGCGTAGGCGGTGCTGGCGATGACGGATGAATTATCTTGGCTGAGCGGCATGCTGGACGAGCGAGACGCGACCTCGGCGGAGGGAGACGCGAAGCCACGCGAAGCACTACAAGTGTTTTATGCCTCAGGCGCCAGCCACGCCAAGAGCCCGCGACGCACGTGACGCAACTCGTCTCATCCTATCCGATTACGTAAGTTGCTCGTGTAAGTACGGAACACGGCCGACGAGCTTTCAAACTGGGTAGTCACAGAGCAGAGAGGCCACCTGAAAGTCTCTCGATTGGCCCCCAATTCCCTCTCTCCCCGGTGACGGCGTCCGGAGGTCACGACGAGCTGCCCTTGGCTACTTCTACGAGACATAGCTCTGAGGAAGAAATCAAGTCAGCAGACCTGCCCGCATTCCCTCGCGGCAGGCAGCACCCAGGACTCCAGCATGGCGGAGATGCTGCACAACGCGCCTATTGTGCTGGACAATGGGTCCGGTACGATCCGCGCCGGGTTTGCCGGTGACGACCTTCCCAAATGCTTTTTCCCCTCGTGGGTCGGGCGGCCTAAGCACTTGCGCGTTTTGGCCGGCGCCTTGGAGGGCGACGTGTTTATCGGACAGAAGGCGGCAACGGAGCTGCGAGGGTTGCTCAAGATCCATTACCCTCTCGAGCATGGCATCGTCACCGACTGGGATGACATGGAGCGGATATGGGAGTATGTCTACGGAGAGGGTCTCAAAACCCTGAGCGAGGAGGTTTGTCCCGGCTTGAACTGGATGGGGCATAGACTCACGATCATGGCTGACTGGAAGTGAATAGCATCCCGTCCTCTTGACAGAGCCACCTCTGAACCCTCGAAGCAACCGCGATACCGCCGCCCAGATCCTATTCGAGACGTTTAATGTACCAGCCCTGCACACATCCATCCAAGCCGTGCTGTCGTTATACGCCAGCGGCCGGACGACTGGTATCGTACTGGATTCGGGAGACGGAGTTTCGCATGCCGTTCCTGTATACGAGGGCTTTGCAATGCCGAGCAGCATCCGCCGAATCGATGTGGCTGGGCGGGACGTCACCGAATACCTTCAGATGCTGTTGCGCAAGAGTGGCTACGTCTTCCACACGAGCGCTGAGAAGGAGGTGGTTCGGCTGATCAAAGAGAGTGTTGCATATGTAGCACGCGACCCAAGAAAAGAGGAGAGAGAGTGGATCGGGGTGAAGCCCAACGAGAGCAAATTCGCCGAATACGCCTTGCCCGATGGCCACAAACTCAAAGTCAGTCAGAGCGGCTGCATTCTGGAGATGCTCATACCAGCATGAAACGCTGACGACGCAAAACAGATCGGCCCAGAGCGGTTCAGGGCACCTGAGATATTGTTTGATCCCGAAATTATTGGGCTCGAGTATCCTGGGGTGCAGCAGATGGTCATCGACGCCATTGCTCGGACGGATCTGGACATGCGTAAATCTTTGTACGGCAACATCGTCCTGTCAGGCGGGAGCACGCTTACGAAAGGCTTTGGCGACCGACTCTTGGCGGAATTGCAGAAGCTGGCCGTCAAAGACATGCGAATCAAGATTTTTGCGCCGCCGGAGCGCAAGTATTCGACGTGGATTGGGGGTAGCATTCTTGCCGGGCTGAGCACATTCCGCAAGATGTGGGTTAGCATTGACGACTGGCACGAGAATCCCGACATAATCCACACCAAATTCACATGAGGCCCTGTCCATACTGCGACTGAAGATACGACACGACTAGGATGAGGCGGATTGCGGTAGGCTCCTTGCTGACTTTTGCAAGTGACCTTGAAACCTGCCAGCTTTCCTGCACTCCGTCAATACATCAATCACGCGCAAGAAATGGCGAGGACGGGGAAGAAGGAAGCGGGATGAGGGGCAATTGCGGCCCGCCGAGCAACAAGGCGATGTACGTGGCCTGGCGTGGAGAGCGTACATCTATATACCCTTGTGATTCCTCGGTGATTCGGACGTGATTCTCATCTATGCCGGTGACGGAGCTGCGAATGATAAGAGCGGTCCATAGATGTCGGTCAAGTTACGAAAGCGGCTGTCTGCGAAGCAGCTGACAATAGGCACCCAGCAGAGACTGAGTGCGGCATAGCTGAAGGCAAGGCAGGGGTCGCTGTCGGATAGTACTGATATTGAGCAAGTGTCACTGCCCGATGCAGCGTAATGCGCAGTAGCAATGGCGCCGGGGAAGGGAAAAGGGATAGATTTATGACAACGGCTTTCACAGGGAGTAAAGACGGCGACGTGGGATGGGACAGGAAAGAAAGCAAGCGACATTGAGTATAAGGATTTAATACTCATGATTACCACGTCTGACCGAGCGTGACCAGCAACGCATATTGAGTTTTTCCAATCGGCGTGATTCCGCCTCAACTCTGGCGCCCCTTCTCTTCTCCTTAGACTATGTGGCCATGACAACGCAGCTGCTCGAAGGCATTGACCGCCTTGAGAACTTGCCGGTTTCTTCAAAGCTAAAGCGACCGTGGGGTAAAATCAACAAAAGATAGCTCGGAGTAGGAAATCGAGGATATGTTGTGAGCTGGAAAATCAAGACTCTTGAAGAAAAGAAGAGAGAAGGGAGAAGAAGAAGAGGAGGCCGACGACGACGGCGAGAGGCGCAGGTCATGGGAGCTGTCGTCACGGGCTGAGACGTTTCCGGCGCCGCCGCGGCCGCAAAAGACAATGGCGGAGAGAGTACGATGGGAAAGCCGGCAAGGCTGGTAAAGGAGGCGGCAGATATTCCCGGCAGATATTCCCGGCAATGGCAACGCCGGCAAAGATAGGCGGCGGACGCGGGCCGGCAGCAGCGGGTGAAGCTACGGAGGGAATGGAGGGACGGAAGGAATAGAAGGAGTTGCCGCTGCCGCCGTCGGGGGCGAGTGGGGCCGGGACGGCGGCGGAGAAGTAGGGCTCGGTGCGTGAGTGTGACGGCGGACGTGCGCACGAAAGAGAGGAAGCCCACAAAGCCGAAGGGCACGAGGGAACAGATGACCAAAACAAGGTATGAAATTCGGAGAAATACAGGACGAGGGCGAGAGGGCTCTCAACAGCTGCTCTCGTTGGCATGGCCAAAGCAGGTCGGACACGGATAGGGGGACGCGAGCGAAGGCCTTCCCTGGCGGATGGGCTCCGCGCCTTGTAGGCAGGCCGGAAGTTGGCAGTGGACGAGGTATGCGGCATACCTATTACACCGATGCGTCCGAACCACACGCGCGTACGCGCGCAAAGCACTTCTAGCGCACGGCGAGCAGATCCCTAAATGTGGACAGCAGACAAGCATGACGCTGTCACGAGGCGTCGTCAGAAGCTCGGCTTCAGCGAGGTCAATGGCGGCACACTATTTTACGTCACACCTCAGACATGGCCCCCTCCAGGCGCCGCGGGGCGCGGGGCTTTGGATTGGTGCCCTTTTCACCCCCCCTCTTCTCCCTTAGCGCCCTGGGTTTTTCCGGTCCCGTTCCCCCACGACTTCTCGGAAGACATGCGGAATCGCGGGCTTGCGACAAGTCTTGGGGTATAATAGGTGGCTGGCTCTCTTGCTTGGCGTGGCGCTGGCCAAGGCGGCGTCTGCCGGGTTTGGAGCCGGCAGTCAAGCCCCCTGGGCCTCGGCAGCAGAGCAAGGTCGAACCGGGCGGATCACCCACGATTGTCCCGCGTCGACAAATGCTAATTTTATTGGCTGACTAACTACTTAAACGTAGCGCGAATCATTCCCAAGCGCTGGGGCATACGTTCAATGGCCGTGATGCGGGTCATTTAGTGCTTCAAACAACTACATACGTGCGCAAGGGGGGTTACATTGGTAGCCTACACGCGTCTCTGCGCGGTACACCACGTCGGCTCACAAACACCTTCTATGCATATCCGCGAGCATACGCTCATGTTCGATTGCTCTCAGGGTGAATTTGTTCAAGAGTTGATGGAGACGCCAAATTCCACTACTCACCCCAACCTCCCCCCTCCGCCTGCCAAAACGCCCTTCAAATGCAGCCCATGTCCGTTTTCCACGTTTGCTCCGTGTGAAAAAGAAAAAAATCATGAAAGAAAATTGAAGAGAAGAAACAGCACATGCCCTCTTGTTACCCTCCATCAGGACCCCAGGCTCATCCAGCCGAACACGCCGCAAGCCGTGCCCAGGACCACTAGGGTCAGGATGCTTGCGCCTGCCTTGTCGCCCGCCGTGATCGGACGGTTGTGCTTCTGGAAGT